>JAKELH010000644.1:0-41150 GCA_021525015.1 Lactarius pseudohatsudake | reverse complement strand
TCCCAGTTCCGTTATGGAAGAACTCAGCGGCCATTTGAAACAAGTGTATTCCCTCTCGCAGTTCGCTCACCCTATCAATTGTTGGGGTACACCGATTCCACCGAATGTCATTGACGCGATTGGTGGGAGATCTGTGTTGTCAACAGGAATAATCAATTCGGTTCCAGTGGACGTAGTAGTCCCGACCGGGACCCGAGTCTGAAAGCACGTTATTTCCTTGCTCAGCACAACACCAGACCTAACCGCCACACTCTAGAAATTTGACCCGGTCGTCCTTGTCCGTGTCAACAATGAAACTTTTCTGTTCGTGGGATATGTGTTCGAGCCTAACCGTACCATACCCCTGGTAAACTTAACCAGCGGGGTGATTTCACCTACCCAGACCATGTTCACCGCAGAAGCTGGGCCCATGCAAATCAATCTTACCTTCTTGAACCCGATCGAGGTTTTAACTGCAGTTACCAGTTGTTGCCATTATATCTACTCACATTTTGTTATAGCCCGGAGACTGGGTCAAGCAATCGATCCCATTATCATACATTTCATTAACTGCGAAATCGTTGGACGGTGCAGCTCACGCTGTGCAGGTGTATTTGGATATCAGCCCAGGTGGGGAAGTTGTCGTCGTACCAACTCTGTTGTGTCTTAATTTTTGCAGAGTGGAATCAAAGCCAGGAGATTTATTGGGTGGATACCCTAGGTGGTGATGGTGTCGTCGGTTATATCGTCCAACGTCAAAATCCAACCTTGCCTGCCGACGAGCTCACTTATCTCACGGAATGGGGTACATTTTATAATGTCATGAAAGAGGTTAGTGGCAGTGCCGCTGGTGCAGTCTACATTTATCTACTCATAGTTGGCGTCAACTTCTGGCGATCCAGGGTGACAACATCACGCAGAAGCATGGCGACAGTTCAGTTACCCGTCTTTTGTTCCTTAACAATGGGGTGTTGGCAGACTCGGTGGACGGACCACTAGACCATCACTTCAACCCTAACTCAACAGTTTTTGCCATGTCGCGTGACCTCGGCACATCCAAGTGACGCAGGACCCCATCGTCTGGGTTATCGGGTACACCACAGATCCGGTCATCAATTACACAGACCTATCTGGAACTCCTCCTCAGAAACGTAGCCTTTTTTACAAGACCCAATACCCAATACCCGACGGGACTTTGGTCTGTGTCCACATTTATCAATGGATAATGTCTCACACCGTACCTAAGATCTCTGACTTTATGCAGGATTTCGCGAATGCCTCTTCAAGGGCCCAGAAACTGGACCAGAAGATACTCCAGGACGCTGCTCCTATCTCCGGACTATATGGAGATTTGGTGTCCTTTGCGACTGCACAAGTATATGGCAACACTCTGCTGACAGTTGCGACCGACTCTAGCGGTGAGTTCAACAAGTCAGATGTGATGGCGTTTATAACATTTGTTGGCGGGTTAGTGAGTTAACTTTGTGTGTCGAGTGAAAGAGATATTGACTCTGTGAAGCCGGGTTAATCCCGTCGAAAAGATGTATTTTGCTTTCCCAGCGTTCATGTACATCAATCCGGACCTAGGTGGACTCTTGCTCGAGCCTCTGTTTCGACTACAAGGGTCCCCGAAGTACACCAACCCGTATGCTGCTCAAGATCTAGGTGCGTCCTGGAACTAGAGAGACTAGATTCAAGGCACTGAGTATCGAGAATATAAAGGGATGAGTTATCCCGATGTTTCACTCAGCAATTCTCCGCATAACCAAGGAGTGGAATGTTCGCGTCCTCTCTGGCTGATCTTGCATATCGCTGACCAATTCCCTGTAAAGAAACCGGGAATATGTTAATCATGACTTATGCTCACGCTCGTGCAAGTGGAAATCGTGGCCTGATAAACAGATATGTACGTAAAAAGCCCTCTTGGGTACCTGTGATTCTGTGAAGGACCAACAACACCGGACAGTATGATTTGCTGACTTCCTGGGCCGATTACTTGTCTAATTCGACACTGTTCATCCATGATCAGTGCGTCATCTTTATCAATGATTCTCATTGCCTATGAGTTGAATGTCCATCTACGCAGGTATTCTGCGGATGGATTGTCGACCGACAATCAAACTGGCCTCGCAATCAAGGGTATTATCGCTATCAAAGCTATGTCTCAAATGAGCTTATCTGTCAACATGGCTACCGATTTTGAAAAGTACTCCGTTCGTGCAGATCTATTAGATGTCGCGTAACGAAATTGACCGGTCGATAGAGTACATCATCGCGTCTTTACGCACAATGGAAGAGCCTCGCACTGACAGACGATAAACACCTACTTGAAGTATACGGTGACATGAAGTCGTCGTCATTGGGCTATGATCTATTTCCCGATCTATGGCTTAACACCAGCGTCGTCGAATCATCCGTGGGTGTCTGCTATTTCTGCCTTCCTTGACACTGGTCCGAGTCGATTTCTAGGTCTACAATGGTCAAAGTAGTTTCATCTATAACCTCTCACTGTATCCGGACACAACTGGTCAGTAGAGTTACAAGGTTACACTTTGGTGTCGTCTCAACAAATATGGTTTTAGGGTGGGCTAACTACCCTTGGTGGAACTTGTTTATGGCCGCTATGACCCCGAATCAAGATCTACGCACGAACCTTGTTTCGATGACTGTTAAGGACAATGCCCTCGTTGACACAGCCCAGTGAGGTTTTCGAGACTTGCATTTGTCGAGCGCTGATTAATATCACCTCGCCTCCCTTTAGAATTTTACTGGGCGCGATGTACGCACCATTAGCTCTCGAGTTCGTTTATGGAAAGTTACTTTTTTCGAGGCTCCGGCTTACTTTCTCTCAGAGTACCCGTCAAACTAACAGCCAATTCCACGACCGTGACACCGTCAAAATCACACACTACCATACGTGGCGTCTTAATTGGCGTTGCGGCTCTCCTCGTGATTGCGGCCATTGCCTTAGTAGTATGGCGTCGGCGTCGGCAAAGTCATAGGCGCATTTCCGTTGTGCCTTCATCTTTCGAAGTCATGTCCCAGGGCACGCAGGTTACAGTGACGCCATTCAATCCAACAGGGTCAACCCTCACCGAGGTAGCACCGCTGGACGCAGGACCTCAGAGGGATTCACAACGGTTCGCCCTCCGCCCGTCTTCCTCAGAGGACCCACTGTTGCGACGTGTGGTGACCGTCCCTGTCGGCCTGTCGAGCAAAGAGCTTGCACAGCTCCGCTCACTGGCAAACAGACCGCGTTCTCGACCCATAGACGACCAGCTGTCCAACTCTCCTTTAACTGCCAGGACCGACAGGGATGCGCTTGGGGGTGCGGCGGCCGCGGTCACATCTTCACCCGAAGTTCAGATACTTCGGTCGGAAGTCAATGTTTTGAGGGATGAGATACAACGACTTCACACAGAGACTCGGATAGTATCTGAATCGCCACCTAGTTATGCCAGTGGTGCTGCGTAGTCTAGCTCTTCTCACGGGTTTCGAAGGTATTGAGATTGTCTATACGCAGTTTCTTTCGTTTTCATCGAATAAGTGTGTGGTAACGACGATGTTCTTCGCATCTAGCCGTCCTACCACTAGTACTTTCCCGACTCCACCTTAGACACTTCAAATATCGAGAGAATTGCGGCCTACATCATAACTATCATAATGCATAACGTGATTCATGGCCAAAACACATGCATTATCGAAAATATGCGAGACCACAGTTTTCCCAGTGGCATGGGTCCTTTGCCCTCCCTCTCGTCCCTTAAGCTCATAACTAATTGTTGATCTCTCGGATTCAGGCTTTCCACCAAGCTTTCCACTTCCCGAAATATACCACTGCACATTAAAGCACCTAGCACGGATTCCTTAGATGGGAGTTGTTGATACAGGTAGCTTTTACAACAAACGAATCGAATGAACAACACGTCTGGGGTCTACGAACCAGCCACATCCCGTGCCTTTCCCTTCCCCCGTCGTCCCGCCGCGTGGTCTGATTGACCACGCGACACAGGAGGCGGCGCGACGTACTTCGCCCCGCCCTCCCCGTCCTTCGAAACCATCCAGCGCGTCGCAGGCCCACGCGGCACACGCATATACTCGACCTCCCGCGGCGGCGGAGGCACGCGCGGCGGCACCCCACCCTCCGCGTCCTCTTCCGTCTCCGCGGCCTCCTTCGACCGCGTGCCGGACGCAGCGCGGTACGACTCGACCACCACGCGTTGCCCGACGAGAGAGAGCACCCGCGCACCAGCACCACCCCCGCCGGCACCAGCACCTGGCGCCCCACCCAGCGCGGGGAACGCGCCCTCCGCCGTACGCAGCTCCTCCGCTGCGCGTGCGCGCGCCGCTGCCTCCTCAGCGAGCGTATGTGCGCGCTGTTCCTCGAGCTGCACGAGCAGCGCCGCGCGCGCGGCGGGGTCTAGTAGCGGGGCGGTGCAGTGCGGGCATGGGCGGTGGGGCGGGTGTAGCGCGCAGAGGACGAGGCCGCAGGCGGTGCAGAGCGGTGTGTATTCGGAGAGCGCGTGCGTGCGTGCTGCGTGGGTGGATAGGAGGGTGCGAGTAAGGGGGCGATTGGACGTACCTTGGCAGAAGCACCCGTCCTGAGCGGAAGACACCCTATTGTCCTTGAAGCGCTGGGATTGAGTGGCTCGGCGGAGGAGGACGGAGGCCAGCAAGGAGCTCATCGAACTTGCGCACCGCGGCGCTACGTGGTGGTTCTGGGGTGCTGCCCTGCCCTTTCCTTTGTCTGATTTTGAGGGCGTCTGTGCGACGAGGCGCCGATGGCTTGTGTGTTTGTGGCGGATACGGTCTGAGTCCAAGCTGTTCCACTACGCGGCGGCATCGTTATCGCTACCTCAGATGACAGATGGTGGCGGCGAGGTCCTGTATTTGTCTAGACGCCGAGTTTACACGCGTGGAAAGTCCACATGCGACGAGCAGACGGTCACCGCATTCGCCGGCTAATTCAAAGGGCGCAGTTATACAGTACGAGCATAACGCACGCACAGCAAGGCCCGCCCGAAACATGCAGAAGAAAAAGTAACAGGAAAAAAAAATAATCGGCACAAGTCCTCGTTCCCGGCCGTCAAATGTTCATCAAACGCTCGTCCGCTCGCCCTCCCCGCTCGGTCCATCAATCGTGTAAGATATCGACAATGCGCAGTAAGGAATGGAATGGAGACAGAGATCCTTATGAAAATCCTTTATATCTATGCAGTCCACTTCGGATAGTCTAGTAGCAGAAGTCCGACAAAAGTTGGCTGAAGCTGGCCCCGACATCGTAAAGGTTGATCAGTACGATCAATCAGAGCAGTACTATGCGCGAGTAGGCATCACTAAGGGCGAGCCGTGAGTGGCGGGTCTAGAGACGCTGGGTGGTGATGGAACGGTGGCGACACAGGGTAACCCTTCTGTGGAGTGGGTGCGTAAGTAATCTGATGTGCAACGGCGGTATGTGCAGCTTGGAGCGTACAGGGAAGCCAAGGTCTCCGGCACACGAGCGCTCGACACCGCCAAAGTACTCTGCGAGTGGGCGCTCAAATGCAGCAGGGGTAGACTATTCGCGGCTGCATCGAAGATCTGCCCTTCCGTGCGTGTCGAAGGCAGAGCGCCTTCCCGTACGGCCTCGACTCCACGCCTCCGAGTCTCACCGCGCGCGATGTCGCCCTTGGCGTTGTTGTACATCCAAAGACCCAAGAAGGTGAGCGCGATGCCAGCGCCCTGGAGAGGGTGAACGTGTTGATTGAACCAAACTAACGCGATGCAGATCACGGCGACCCGTTTAAAGAGTGATGCGATCGAATATGTGACAGGTGATACGGATGCGAGGATGATAAATGCGATAATGTTTTGGGCGAAGTGCCTATCCCGTTTAGGAAAGTGTAGTAGGTGACAGAGTGGGTAGAAGCGGGCTCATGTGTGGGGTGCTTGATATGCCCTGGTTCTGCCGTTTGCATGGCCATGAGCACCGGAAGGTCGGTAAACACCCAGATTGGACCATTAAGAGAAACGCCATTGAGGACGAATAGAAGAGCAGGTTCAACTTGTCAAGTTTGTGATGTGAAGACGAAGAACCAGTTGGCATGATCTTCTTGAAAAAATATTCGACGATACGAATACGATGGCTGAACCAAACGCGCACAGTAAACCGATGAAGTTGGATGCTGACATGTCGAACGAGCAAGCCAGCATGACGCCAACGGTGAGGGAAAGAGGGATATGTACGTTTTGGCAGAGTACCGTACCCCAAATAGGAGGGCGTAAGCGGCAACAGTAAACAGAGACAACGCCTGGAGAACGTCGCACGTTTGAGAGCGCACTTAAAGAGCGGGATGAATGCGTACCTTGATAGTATGCGTCGTGCTAACAGGGATACGCGATATCGCTATGCTTGAAAAGATATGGCCGCCAACTTGGAAGCAACCCATTGGTAGCGTATCCTTCAGAATAGCCCGTGTCGGGCGACGGAGCCGTGAAAAGCGGATAATGGGGGACATGAAGAGCAGGCAGTACCCCGCGACAAAAACCAAACTGCACAAATGTGAGGGTGATGGGATAACGGAACTGATTCATGATGGCTTTTCCCGTGTTGGATGATAAGGCGGAGGAGGCATACCACAGGCCACATAGGAGGACAAAGCGCGTGGTCGACGCAGAAGGGAGGGCGGGGAGTGTCGGAGATGAAAGGGAGGTGAGGGATGGCCGCGCGCTGCTAGGACTATTACCTCGATGCGATATTGAAGTCGTAGGGAGGATTTCTGAAGACCGGAGGATGTTACGCATCGCCTTCCTGAGATGGGTAAGGATATTATGTTGCTGTAGTAAACCCCTTCGTTCGTCTTTATCACTACTACTCTTATGATGGGGGTGCACGGAATCCCGAGGAGTGCTGGCCAGCCAGCCACGGGTTGGGCTCATCTTGAGAGTTGAGCTGAGAGAGCTCACGGTTGTAGGTTTTTCATCGAATTGACGCCATGGATGATGGGAGGGGTGAGAGGCAAGTCGAGGTGGGGGCATTAGGTGGCATTCTATTAGGAGGATATGGTGCGTGGCTCATTGGGAGGGGAAGGAGAAAAGGGGAGCCACACCGGGTCGAGGACGGAGGAGAAAGCGGAAGGAAAAGGGAGGGGAAAAAGAGAGCAACGAAGAGCAAGATGAGATGGGAGCTTGAATACACCGCCGTCGACGTCGCAACCAGTTTCTCAATTAAATATTACGTAATTACATCAATTAACCGACAACCTGGCGTGAAAAGATCCGATGTGGGAAATTTATGGTACCTGGGCGGTTGATGGAGGACGGGACCCTAGCCCGGTCTGAGAATACAGGTATCAGTCCGAGAATCAGTCAGCCCAGGGAGAAACAGACTTCTTTATAGACGGCTTCTATCCACTCCAAGTTGGTGATGGAGTCCTGGGCGTCGTACCAGTGCTCGGGCGTGCGCTCGCGCAACTTGTCAACGAATGCCTCTAGTTGGTAGCGGTATCTGCGCACACGTCCAAATCGGAGGGCAGATGGCGTACGGTGAGAAAATACTCACGTTTGTCCATCCGAGGTTCCCGTAATGCTTCTCCGTGCGCTTCCGCAATCGCCCACCCTCCTGTTCTGAGCTCTCAACCGTGATGTTGTGATGGACCCATGGAGCAGGGAAGTTGCTCAGATCAACGATACCACGTGTCCCAGATACACGCACAGAAAAATCGGGCCAGCGCGGAAGGAACCCCAACAAGAGGTGGAAGCCGGAAGTGCGTCAAAAGGGTCGCAGTGAGGCCGTCCGCGGACCCGCTGGTGGTGCTCCCTCCAGATGTGGGAAAGGCAAGCGTGGCGGTGGTACTCACGTCAACTCGAGGGAACTTCGGAAGTACTTCGGCATTTGCGCTAATGACCTTGGTCGGATCGGCATTTGCCAAATAGCGCGAGAATGGACATGGCATAGCCTGCGGGAAACATCTCAGTAGAATCCTCGGGTGGGGGGCAGTGTGAAACTTGCATCCCATGTCCATCATGGCGCCACCACCCAGGTCATATACCATCCGAATGTCGCTGTCCTTGATGAAGAAGCCTGGGATGCCGAAATTGACTTCAATCTTTGTCAGCGTGCCGAGCTCGCCGCTATCGACTATCGCTTTCACGCGACGTGTTGCGGGATGGTACCTTCCCACTATGAGCACCAATCCGCAACGAGAAAATCCCGTGCAGCCTACCGATAGTGGAATGCCTCCAATAGGACGAGGCCTTTTTCCCGAGCGAATGCGAACATCTTGCGCGTTTCTTCGGCAGTATTAGCACTTGGCTTTTCGAGCAGGACATGTTTTCCAGCTGCAAGTGCTTTCATAGTCCATTCGTAATGGAGACCATTTGGCAACTGTGTAATAAACGCCCTAAGTTACCCATTCACAACTGGGCGATTCGCAACGTACCGGGTTATACACGACGTCAATCTCGGGGTCGTCCAACAGCTCTGCGAATCGTAATTTAATTAACATCCCACATGTTTATAGAACAAGCCGATAACGTACTTTGATACGCCCCCAACCCGCCATATGCTTTCGGGATACCGTGCTGCTTCGCAAAAGCGTCCGCACGCCCTTGGTCCCGCGCAGCAACAGCCGTCACCACTGCATCTGGATGGCTCTTCACGGGTAAAATCAGCGCAATAGGCGCGATTCTCGCCGCCCCGAGGATCCCAAACCGCAATGGCGACGCGGTGGGCTCTGTTGGAGCGGGTGGGTTAAATACCTACGGTTCGTCCGGGAGTAAAATTAGTATACTGTGGAAAATACATGGCGTCGTACGCACGAGGTAGAGCCGTTTCGCAAATCCGTAGAGCGAGGCCATGATGATGGGAGGTCGCAAGAAGAACACTCTGCGGTCGGTGTCATCGCGGGTGACCTGTTTCTTACAACGAAACCTGGCCTTTCGACCAAAAATGGACGACAGCTGACTGGTAACCTCTGATCCATTGCTCTACAGCTCGCCACGGATCACGCGTTCACCGGCACATACGTGGGCCGGTTTTTGCCCTAGCGGTCCATACAACGCGAGATAATTCCCATGCGGCGCCCTTGGATGTTGATACAATATCCTAATTGAAAGTAATCCCCTGCCCTTTATTTAGGGGGCAGGGGTCATAGCCTGTTGCGATAGAAGACGAGAGTACTCCGGGAGCCCAAACAGGTGGTGGACTGGAAGTGAGCGGACGCTCCCATCTTTGCCGTACTGCAGTTGTCGCAGACTTCCCACGCGCCGGTCCGCTCTCCCGCTAATCTCGAATTGAGTCTCCGCTTAAACACACTTTTATTCCTCAACCAATTACCTGTAGCTACTGTAATGGCATCTGGTGATCCGACTTGCTTGTACCGCGTGGCTTATCGTAGCCTGATTCGAGTCTACTGTATGGCTACAGAACTCAAAAATGAAAGGGACGTCCTTATCAGGCATTGAGCGCCGCCAAGGATTGGGCAGAGAGCTTGACGGGCGTCTCTCGTCCAAGTACGGGTCTCCTCACAACTGGTTCCTTACAGTAGTGATGGTCCACTCAGTCGACGTCGAAGCTGCAAAGGATGGCACGGAAGCTCCGAACGGTAGTTTCAAGCTTCCCACGGCCTCTTTCCTTCACTCACTTGCGTTCTCCAGCCCCCCCTAGTCCACGAACCACTGGGTACGCGGTGGAAAGCTCTGGAAAGTTATGGTCAGTCTATCTGGCAGAGAGCGAACGCCATGACGAGGCACTGGCAGAGAGTTGGAAAGCTGATATGGATGGACTACTCATCTTCGTAAGTCAGCCGGTGTCTCACAATGCGATGTCGGTGCATGGCTTAGCGCAATTCTAGGCCGGTCTTTTCTCTGCCGTGGTGACAGCATTTCTAGTCGGGAGCCTGCAGCAGATGACACAATCAAATCAAACTCCTGGAACCACCTCCACTCCCGCCCCGGCAAATTCCTCATCTTTGCTTCGTGCCAACGCATTGTGGTGCTCAAGTCTGCTTTCTAGCCTCTTGAGTGCGCTCTGCGCGACCTTAGTCCAGCAATGGGCGCGCCAGTACACCCAAGCCCTCGGCCGACGCGCGGCACCGCATCAGCGTGCCCGCGTCCGCGCGTTTCTGCTGCAAGGAATCGAGCGCTCCGGCGTGAAGGCCGTCGTCGAGGGCGCGCCGGCGCTCTTGCATTTGGCTATGTTCTTATTCATCGCCGGCTTGGTCGACATCACCGCCCCGGCCAGCCGCTTGCTCTCGCTCTTATCCCTTTGCGTCCTCGTCATCATCGCGGCGTTCTACCTCTCTCTCAGTTGGTTTCCCCTGCACGACCTGCAAAGTCCGTATCGCACTCCCCTTTCCAGTGCGCTGTGGTATATCAAGCAGGCCGTTCGCCCACTCAGTTTCACTAATGTGGAAGGCTGGCCCGTCATCGTCGACTCCCGTAGTCTTTCCCGTGGCCGCGAGCAGTACGCGTCTGCGACTCGCGATGGGACGCAAGACCGAGACCTCGATTCACTGTCGTGGGCTCTTTCATCACTCCTAGATCGTGGCGACTGCGAGCCGTTCATCGAGGGAATTGCGGGTTTCATGCGCTCTGAGAATATTGTCGGTGCCCCGATCATCATGCACGAACTCGTAAAGCGCAAGGACCTAGCGCGCCACATCTTAGACCTGTTGGTCAACTGTGTAGAACCTGCGCACGATTCCATTGACGTCCGCCGCCGCCAGTCGATTTCCGGGTTGAGTGCCCTTCGTGCTCTTACCGCCAATTGGTTCTCCGACGACACAGGGGTGACGTTGAAGGACGCCGATCCACACTGCGTTTGGAAATGGAGCTACAGCTTTCCGGAAAAGGTGATCGACGTTACCATGAGTCTTCGGTCCGTCGGTGACTCGGTGATTTCGATGCACGCGCGTTGCACCGCAGCTGTCGCCGTTTGGAGACTCTTGGTAGACTACGACGAACTCGGCGCGTATACGAAACAGAAGCTCGTGACGGTAGAACGTCTTCTCGCGTATCTCGAGAGCACACGGGACAAGGGGCGTAGAAACGGCCGAAGGGCTAGGGTCAGGAACAAGATCAAGGAGAAGATCAACCACGACCTCCTGGCGGTCTGGGCTCAGTCCACGCAAACGCATATCGAGACGCTGAGGATGAATTCACCACAGCCGGACAGCAAGCGAGCCCAGTTTCAGAATTGGGACGCCGAAAAAGCGGACCTGAAGATGATGAGATACCTCTGGGAACAGAACATGCGCCCGCCTGAGGCTTGGCTCGACGATGACATTGAATTGCGGCACAACGAGACAGATACTGGGGAGTCATCGATGCTAGATTCCGTCTTGGCTTATCTTTCGTTACATGCCAAACTCTTGCACAGGACACTGAAGCCTTTGGAATCCACCCAGCTGCCTCTCAGCGCCTATGTCGACGAGGCTACCGAGTGCCTTGACCAGTGGAGCTCAGCCACAATGAAAGAACTCATGCCAAGGATCATCGCGTCGGGGCATGTAGCCAACGTGATCCAACTCATCAAGCATACCATCAAGGGCCCGAAGAGGAGCGACGCGGATCAAATCATGATACTGGAAACATTGGAGACAATCGCCGTCCCGATACGCACCTTGCAAGGCAAACTAAATGAACGCAGCCAGAGAAGTTTACTTGGGCTCCTGAAGTTCCTCAAGGAACAGCACCTTGACGTGATGTTCCGAGACATCGACAACCTCACCGGGTCCGTTTACCAGTTCATCGTCAAGATTGGAGAGAAGATTATACCCTTGGCTGTTCAGGGACTGGGAACGCCAAACCTGTGGCAGTCGGCACAATCAATACTCTTTGAATACGAAGACACATGCCCGGACTTGGCTGACACGCTCAACGATTCTCAGGCGTGGATAAGAAGAAAGCTACTCCACTACCAGTTTTCCGCAGCACAGCCTGCTCGGAAGCCGTTGCTGCTACCCGCCCCTTCTGAATCATATAGATCTCTCGCCGTCGTTACTACCTATCCGAGGCAGCCGCTGTCCAAGCCAGCCGCCCCTAGTCCACGTCTATTGGGTCCTGCCTCCCCACGAAACTCTACGGCGAGGGCACTGGAGATAGACCTCTTCCAGCGGGTACGGAGCGACAGCAGGAGAAAGTAGGCACACGTGACTCGTTTAATGGCGCCGGTGCTAACTTGAATTGACGGATAGCGTTCACAAGATAACCCGGCCCCTCTATTCGCCCAGCGGCCGCCTGCAGGAACCTTATATCGACGTGCCAGTTGAGCCAGAACAGGGCGAATTTATTGATACGGTGCGGCACCCCCGGGAGCCTGCCAGCCCCAACAGGCGTGACAGCATGGGACCGCGGGCCGCAAGTAGTTCTCGTGATGCAGCCCCGACCATCATCGCACAGCCACCGTCTCCGTCATCTTCTAGCAGACGCGGCAGCGTGCGTTCGTTGCCAACGCAGAAACCCCATGACGGCGCCTCGACCTCTCCAAGCCAGCGATCTTCCGATGGGCGCGATAGGGAGGGATGGTGGACAGCATCGGGATTTCATGACGACCCCCCAACTTCTCGTGCCTGGACACCGTCTCCGTCATCTTCCAATAGGCGTGGCAGGGTGACATCGTGGACGACGTGGCAACCCCATGAGAATCCCCTAACATTTAAGCAGCCATCGTCTCCGCCGCCTCCTGACAGGCGCGGCAGCGCAGGATCATGGGCGTCGTGGAAGTCGTGGCAACCCCATGATGATGCCCCAACATCTACGCCTCCACCGCCTCCTAATAGGCGCGGCAGCGCAGGATCATGGACGTCGTGGAAGTCGTGGAAACCTCATGATAATGTCCCAACGCCTCCTTCGCTGTCATCGCCTCCGTCGTCTCCCCACATGCACGGCGACGCAGGATCGTCGGTGGCACAGAGACTTGACGAAAGTGCAGCAACTCCTCCTGCCCAGCCATCGTCTCCTTCATCTTCATCATCACCTTCCAGCAGCAGCGCCGAATATGGCTTCGTGTTGGCTGCCAGGCTCGAGCCATTCGCGCCGCCCATGCAGGCCAGCACAAGCCTCCAGACGGCGATCACCGCCGAGTCGGAACCGGCACAGGATACTAGTACTGTGTCCTTACCCGTGGTCGTAGTACAGAGAAGAGATGGCTCAAGCTCGTGGAGCCACCTGAACTCTTCGCGCGCCTCGTCGCGGAAATCGCTGGTGCCTGCTATACCACCTGCACCGCGGTCCTCGCCTCCGGCCACGCCGCCTCCAGAACGGAACCGCTCGCCATCACCGCCCAATTTGGGGCGGCCGTCATGGCCTCCGACACCTCTCCCCACGATAGCTGGGCAGGGTCTCGGGCTATACATACCCCGACAGTCACACTCGGGCTCGCTGTCGCTCTCTACGCCAGGCACGCGCTTCCACACACCCGTGGACGAGAGCGCCGAGCCGGGAGTTGGAACGCAGGCATCCCCGTCGAATCCTGCCCCTCCGGCTTCTACCCCCGCCTCGATTCCTACATCCCCTCCTGCTCCTGCTTCTACGACCGCGATTGCGCCGATACCCCCGAGCCGCTGGGCGGATGGCCAGGAGCACCATGCAGAGCGGATTCTCCCATCCACGGAGGGTCCACTTTCAAGGGCCTCGGAACCAGGGGATGATGTGGCAGTCGGAAACGGCGATACAGGCAGAGGGGGTGGAGTCGGGTTTGGTAGTAGGACCGCGGTCGAGACCAACATCAGAAGTAGAAACGCCAGTGGAGGATCAAATGGCGGTAGTGGCGAGAGCGTGAGCAGGAGCGCAGACGAATTACAACAAGACAGCGGGACCGCCAGTGTCCAAATCGACAAACTGCCGCCATCACCGCACGTATCCCGGAATTCCGATACGGACATCGTCGCCCTAAATCAACGGCCGCTCCACGTTATCCAAAACTTCGATTCCGACACTAGTGCCGACGCTCACAGCCCGAAACGAGGACCAGATACAGACACACCATCGCCGTCCTCTACGGGATCTATGTGATTTCGGGCGCTCAAATACGACCATGGTTTTTTTTTTTTTTTTTTTTTTTGGAAGACCATGGTGTTCCGCAAGGCTAAGTGGACCCCCCACCTGGTCACGTTCAAGGAGGCCGAAAGAGAACTGAAGAAACCCTATCGTTGATGAAAGGGAGCGATGGATTCGAGAAAGACGTTCTCAGTTCCACTCATGTGCCATTTCGGCGCGTAAAAGACCCTCAATCAGTAGGATCCGGTCCGAGTCATCGCACCATCCTTCCACTTCAGCCTCGATGCAGTATAGAGCTTGAGAATGCCTTCATTATTTGGCTATATATCCGTAGTCCCTAATGATGATCCCGAAATCAGGTATTCTTATTATTTACTACCCACGCGGCTCCAGTCAACCGTGACACGACGTTGCGTTGCGTGCTGAGCGCTGAGCCAGTGTATTTGGCAGTAACGTGTGCTTTTAAATACCACGTCTTGTAGCTCTACTACTTGTAGCCCTACAGTATCGCTGAGGGGGGTCCCATAATCACACCCCTGGCATCTGCTCACTGGAGAGAGCAGGCCACGGGGTACACCGATGACCCAGTGATAATGTTAGCACGCATCGATGACACAGCCGACCGGGAGGAACGTGTACCGCATTGATGACCAGAAAAGGTGTAGTGACTTACTCTACGTGCCGTAGGTGAGTGTAAGTAAACTTACGATTTCCTCAATTATGACTTCGGGAGCTCTACTAGAGACGCTCCATTGTCTGAGTGATTGTCGGCTTCGCCAACGGCGATACAGTGAGGCATAAAAAGAAATGATAGTTGAACTCAGGCTGCGCATAACGCGACCGAAGAGCCCTTTCCAGAACCGCTGGAACGAGGGGTAACCTAGCACTGGCAACTCAGATCTCAGGCTCAGGTCCTCAATCACCCATCCGATATCTCCATCCCTTCGTCACGCGAGGCCTCATCGTGCGACGCCCCATTCCGCTGCGGTTGCTCATCCCGCGCGCCATTAACCCGCGACGGTTCTTCCTCTGGTAGCCACTCAGCCAGCCGAACAGACAAGCGACGTGGGGGAATGTGAACGTACCGGAAAGGCCGCGAGAGCGCCGCACGAGGTTCTCGGCGTGCCTGCGTATCCCAGCGGCGAACTCGGGATCCGCGAGCGCAGGCACGTCCGCGAGGGCGCGCTCGACGAGCGGGAACCTGGGCCCTCCCGTCAGCCAAAGTACGAGGGAGCAGGGGCAATATTTTACCGATCGAGCTCCTGCAACAACTCGCGGTGGAGCGTGTCGTCCGCCTTGAGGTGCAGCTTGTCCTCCGCCTCGAGCCGCGCCCGCGCAATGTCGTCCACACGCGCACAGAACGCCTCCGTTCCCACCTATCCCGAATTTCCGATACCATCCCAGTCAACACAGACTGCAGCGAGGGATTTGGGGCGCACGGCACGCACTCCGCTTTGGAATTGCGCGAGGAGCTCGCGCCTGAGACGGTCGAATTCGCCTGATTTTTTGAATCTGTGTGTTTTCGATCGGTCATCTTTGGTCTTTTTTTGCGAACCTGAGCGCAATGAAGGCAGATTTACTCTTTCACGAGATCGTCGGGTGTTTTTATGGGATCTGGCATACTGTACCTTGTACTGTACTATCCTTTGGCCCTCAGTCGGACCCCCTCCCTCAGTTGGACAGTCACGCCTAGTCACAGTCCCGTTTTGGAATGTTTGGGACTCCGCTGACCGTTTGGTGGGAGCAACACCCGAATGCTCCTTTCCGTTTTTAGAATGCGGTCAGCCACCCAAATCAAGCCCCGATGTGGCATGGGCCGGCAAGCGTGACGGATGGCTATTTTGCCAACTTCGCAACACAACATATTTCAGCCATGAAAAAGGTCAGAGTGTGTTTAGGAGTCATACAGGACATCATATATTTAATTTGGTAGCGATTGAGCTAGAAATGGGCGAGAAATTGGAAGTGTCCAACTGAGGGAGGGGGTCCGACTGAGGGCCAAAGGATAGTATCGCTTTATGGGTTGTCACCAACTTGCGGCATACTTAAGCGGCACTCTGGCCGGATGCGGCCCGATAGCCCGCCTCACATCCTCATTTTCTAGAGGCTGCCGTCGAAATCTTCACGCTCCCATATACTACAACACGAATAGTAGGATATGTGTGAACACAATCTATACCAATCACACATAACTAGCCAAGGACAAACTAGGAAGAGATAACTGGGAACGAAGACAATCAACATACATGATGGGCCGAGTGTATCGTGACGGTCCTCTAGAGTCAACAGTTAGAACAACACCTCCAAACGGACCGGTGAACACATACCTAGGGGATCATTTTATTAAGGTATGAGTCTACTTGCCGCCAGTCGTGCCCATGCCCATTGAAGCCTTGAAGGAATCGTAGATCCACCATTGGAAGCCTACACGCAAAGATGGAATTAGTAGGCCACGCGAAATTATCATTATTATACGTACCAGTGAGGGTACCAATCATGACTACACGCGTGCCGAGACCCTTCGTTGCGAGCGTACCAAAGCCAACCTCATTGACGATTGCACCGAGACTCTTGCCCTTATTTTGTGGCTTGCCGAGCTGAGAGACGAGCGAGTCGGCGGGGTGCGAGACTACAGCGCAAACGATACCGGAGAGGTAACCAGACGCGAAGGTGACACCGAGTTGCGTAGGCTTGCTGTAGCTGTCCTTCGGCTCAGTGAGGACGCGCGTATAGAAGACCTGCACGATCTTCTCGAAACAGAAGAACTTGGCCATCGTGTACGGGATCTACGGAAAGAGTTAGAGACTGATAATGGCAGTGTGCTTACAAAGGGACCGCACCTGACGGGACCACAGAGGAACGAGGGAGCCGAAGGGGAAACGCGTCTCGGCACTTGTGCGGGCCATTTCCGACCAGGCAGCGCCGAAAGGAACAGGGAAAGTACCAGCGGGGCTAGTCTGAATCTTGACCTTGGTCATCTCGAGTGGGCAGAGCGCGATGTCGGCGAAGAACTCAGCGCTAGCCGAGCCAGCGAGCCAGATGGCACCCTTATACTTCTCGGACGCTTCCTCGCCGGCAAGGTTCATGTAGGCATCCTTGAAGACCTCGTACAAGCCATATTTGAACATGCCCTGGAGGGAGTATCCGATAAGAGTCGGGCCGAAGCCTTTCCAGAGACCCTTTGTGCCCTCCTCAGCGATGATAGTTTTCAGGCCGCTGATACTACCCGTGTACTTGGCAGGGTTCACCTGACGGAACGAAATGAGCGTGAATAACGACGGGGGATCACAACGCCTACCTGCATGTTGCATTTGGCAACATCAAGGGGAGTGATTCCGGCATGGGTGAGACCACATGCGAGAACACCGCCAAGCATGCACTTGGCATAGTATGACGTGTCGTGGGGGACTGGGCCAAGATGGCTGCAGACGCGTATCAGTTATTGCGACGCTCAAGGAAGAAAAGGAATATTAAGTGACAGCTCACCGGGCATCCCATTTTCCTGACGGGGCGAGGTGCGACATTGAGGTTGAATTAAATGGGGACGAAGATAAATCTACGGCAGATATATATCTCTAACTTGCTTGGAGGGCCTGTCCAAGAGCAAGCGGGGCAGGGGAATGGAGGTGGAGGTGAAGGTGGAGGTGGAAGTTGAAGTGGATTCGAGGTGAGAGCTGACTCTGTTGGCCATTTTTTCGCAGGCTAACCGTCAATTATGTCAGCGTCCCGTACAGACGGACCTGCCCGCGATCATCCGATCCGAGTCGAGTCCTACCGGCGCATGTCTCAGCATATTGACATTACCCCATCTCGACAATGCCACCGTCGAGTTCAGTGAGCTGGCATAAAAGCGGACACCCTTTTTTTTTTGGAACCTCGTAAGACTCTCCCTACCTCTACCAACCTGCCATGGTTGCATAACCTCAAGCATAACCTCGTTCCACCAAAGAAATTATCTTGGTCTATAATCATACCAGGGTGGTACCACCTGTTCTCTGTGCTCTCCATCATTGCTACTAAGCTCGTTGGAGGCCTCTCGATGCCCGTCACCTCATGTTGGAAATGGAACGATGGTGAAACACTCGCGGAGTGCAGTCCCGGAGTCCTGGGAGAACCTGGGCCACCCGCCCGCTGATACCGCAATTGACCTCTACCTGGAATTGAAGCTCCGACATGAGGAAGCCTTGACCGACGCGCTCCATGTCAACGACCCCGGGCATGCAAAGTACGTCCTTCCGCCACCCGTCTTCGCACCCATGAACCCATTTGTGCCGCTGTCCCATTGCAGATATGGCGCACACCTATCCATGGAGTAGGTCACCAAGCTCTTTGCTCCGCATCCAGACACGCTCAACCTTGTCAACTCCTGGCTCGAGGATCATGGCATTCCCTCTGTTTCGATGATGCTTGGCTGATGGGCGTCGGCGTCCCCGTGCCTCAAGCCAACGTTATTCTCGGCGCTTCGTGCCAAGAGTACAGTGTGGCTCAGTGACTTCAGCCCGTGCCGACGACGTTCTTCGGCTCTCCGCGCACGCAGTGGAAGATACCGCGCATTCACCCCCGTGGGGTGGCTGTAAGTTATGGATAGTTTCGGGAGCTCGGAAACAGCGCGCGAGGCGAACTAGAAAGAACACGAAGTCTCAGGATCGCGTGTGTACGAGCGATGTCTCAAATGTATTTACCTAGAAAGAACACGAAGTCTTTCCAGGCGTAAGCGTGCTGAAGGTAAACAAGTGGTAAAGTAAGCTCACCTCAGGATCGCGCGTGTGGCTGTATAATACTGTGGGTTACGCGCCGGCCGCTGTGGACCAGAACGTGATCGTAACTGCAATTTACGCTATGGAGTACCCCAGCGCGCAGGACCTGAGTGCTTTCATGGCGGAATATCTCACCGATGGGGAAGACACGACCTTTACTGTCACGCAGGTCAATGGTGGCGGGTACAACCCGAATAGACCCGGCTTCGAGGCTAATCTCGGCCTCCAGTACGCTGAGGCCTTGACCTACCCGACACGGAACATCTTTTACAGCACAGGTGGCAGGCTAAACACGGCCACAGGTCCATACCTCAACTGGCTCGCCTATTTGCTTAATCTGGAGACCATCCCTCGGACAATTAGCACGACGTACGGCGACCCCGAGTACAGTGCCCCGAAGTAATATGCAGAGTCCATTTGCGAACAGTTCCTAACTTTAGGCTTAGCTTGTGGCGCGTCGGCGTCACCTTCTCGAGCGGTGACTGGGGTGTCGGCCAGGGGGATTGTTTGGTCCAGAGCAGCAACGGACGAGTCAGTGCCCAGTTCCTCAGGCTCCCCGTGTTCGCCGCATCCTGTACGTGTGGCGTCCTTTATCCTCTGTTCAAAAGTGGTACACGGACATAGATACAAGTCACTGAAAACTCCACACTTTCGTAGGTCCGTGGATCACCAGCATTCTCTCCAGAGGCGGCTTCTCGAACTACTTTCTACGCCCATACAACCAGGATATCGTCGTGCCCCTCTTCCTGCAGGACGTCGGCGACATATACGGTGGCCTCTTTAAGTTTGTCCACTGCCACCACCTGACCTGACTTAGTCTTACTTTGTTTTGTGTAGTCCTCATGGGCACAGCATACCCGATATCGCCCGCGCAGGCGCTCAACCTCGAGATCATCATTGACAGGGAATTCGAGGAGGTGGATGGCACGAGTGGCTCGGCGCCCGTGTGTTTTTCCCATCTCCCACCTCCTGCCGTCGTCCACCTTAGCTGACCGCTCAACGTACAGACCGTGGTCGGCATTATTTCGCTGCCGAACGACTACCACCCTTCGAAAGGTGAGCCTGCGCTCGGCTTCCTCAACTCCTGGCTCTACAGCTTCGGCCTCCCTGGCCTCAACGACATCACACTTGGCTCGAACCCGGGCTGCAGGACAGACGGATTCCCAGCTATCGCTGGGTCGGATCTTGTGCGTCCCGCCAGGTTTGTGTCTCTTCATTCTGACGTTGGCTGACTCTGTCGGTCCTATAGGTCACGGGTCTTGGGACGCCCGACTTTGACAAATTGGAGAATATAATTGATGATGAGAAGTAAGAAGAGGAGTGGAATTGACATCCCCGAACGCGATAAACAAACTGCTTATTACTTTCAGAGATACCAACATATACGGACTGGTGGTTTTCTTTTTTGACTTGAACTTTATATTCTACAGTATATGATGGTATTGGGGATACAACGATCGATGTCAGTATCAAGGGTGACCAGTAGACACAGGCTCTTTTCCTCACCGGAGGTCTTTCACGGAGTGTGCGTATCGGAGTCGCTCGCGTACTCGCGACAAATCGTGCACACGAGTCGTGGCTTGTCGCCAGCCCTGGTCCGTCTGAGTGCTGGCCCAGTCGCGAACTGCATTCCGGTCGAGTAGGTCGAGTAGTTTTCGATCGGGCTCTTCTGCATGGCGACGAGGATGATTATGAGCGTCGGATATAAACCCTTCGTGAAGTCGTTATTTAGTGCCCAAGAGAATGTGGATAATGCATGTGCTGAAAAACTTACTGAGACAAACAATAAGACGTGCTCCATGACAATGAAGCCATGTATCACGTTCAACGCCGAAATCAAATATACAACCTGATGTAGCGCAGTGAGCCCTTCTGTGAGCATAAATGGTTCTGGAAGTTGGACATACCCAAAAGCAGCAATAAATAAAACTGGACTCGATGAGCAGAGCTAAGATCCTCTCGGCCCTCACAGATCCACTTCCTTTGCCCAAATATTTCCTAACTGAGACGCGGTGTTGCCTACGCCAGCGACACGGTCAGAGATGTTCGTCTGCGGGTCGGACGTGAGAAGAGCTCACCAAGCCTTCCAGGCGATCAATCCGGTGGAGACCAGATTAGTACCCAGCGTTGGGCCAACCATGATTAGGGGACCTGAATCCCCGGTGGTTCCAAGTCGAAAAACGTCGTAGTAGGGGACGTAATGGCCCGTGGGGTCGAGGCTGAAGTTGAATGCGAGGCTGAAATAAAGTTCATATCCAGCAACAGCTACGAGCGTTGCTTCCTGATGAGCACAGAACGACGACTATGAGGGACCTTTATGTACCTGTGGTCCCAAGGATGAGGAGTAAAAGAATGGCGATGATACGTTTGTCTCTGTTCCATAGAACCACCGCACGCCACGCACAGATGATATCGCTTAAAACATACTGAACAGCCTTTAGTTGAGTCAAGCAGATGGTATAGAAGCATTGTGCAGGCGCACCATCAGGCGTGTGATAGTCGATTCTACAGCAAAGGCGACATTGGTGCGATATGGAGACCATACACCGCCGCGAGTCATGAAAGCGTGGTATTGCTGAAACCAGAGAGTTATTTCTAGCACCAGTGCGATGACTCCCATGGTGAACATGAAAGTAGTGATCCCAAACATGATCATTCTAGGCCGAGATGAAGTGAAACCTGGTTTGCGCCTGAAGGCCATCTACTGTAAGCGTGCGTCGTCCTTCCTTCGAGAGCACAGATGACCTCACAGGAGGATGTAGACCGAGGTAACGTAGAGTGCTATAGATGCCTGTGATGCACAACACAATGGTTCAGAATGACAGAAACTGGAGTAGAGGCAGCGACTCGGAGTCTCTTGTCTCTCACCATATACGATTCCGACAATAAGGTTGTCGTACGTTATCATTCGGTATAGACTACCGTCCAAAAGAGAGCCAATAACACTGTCGGGCATGGCGGCGAAAATAAGGCGTGTGAAATGGAGTCGGAGGGAACTGGCAGATCAGAGCAAGACTCAGAGGTCGAGTATGGGGAAAACAAAGCTCACTTAGGTTGTCCGTGGATTCTTAAGTAGTGTATATTCGCTGTAGCCGCTACCCGAGGCGCTGTCAACCTGAGAGCGAGGACCGCCGAGTGTATGTCAATTGTGTGGAACACAGGAGGGGGCAGTATTGGCGTACGATTCGGTACGAAAGAGGCATATCGTAAATATGCGTCGATAGGCCGCTGTGGGAAACCAAGAGTCTCAAATGGTCCCAATGACGTGAAGTGAAGGTAGGTCAGTGATCAAGAAAATGAGCGTCTCCTAGTATGTAATATTGGCAATAAAATAGCACATGTTTTCATCAGCAAGTTTATCAGACTCACCCTAGCTTCTTAGAAATTCCGGACGAGATACAGCCCACTGGAGAGACGGCGTGCGAATACCGTGACGTCACGGTTTACACTATGATGAAGCGCTCAAGATGAAGCGCCCAAGATGCGCAACACCTGACCACTTGCCTCACCCTCGCATGGAGCGACTTCCGAGTCTGAACCATGGCTCTGTATTCCACTAGCGACAGTCTCGAGTTTGACTGAACCATTATTTTCTAGTCTGTGCTAGGTGCTCTTCCCCTCAGGCCACATCCTCCATCTGCAAAACTGATACCTGTCAAAGCTGTCAAGGACGCTTTTGACAGCCTCCACTTTTACAGATGCTCCTTCGAGGCCCGTAACTGCGGCGTTTAGCGAAGTTCCAAGTGTGTACAGCCTGTGTGAACGGTTTCTAGTGGATCTATCATAACATGGCCCCACACTGTCTGATTTGGGTGGGTCCTCCATCACCACATGATCCACATCTGATGAATGTATCACCTTCCCGCTGACGGAATGTACAGTAACGTCGGGGAAGGTATAGTAGCTCATCGCGGATCTCAGGCTCATATCATAGGACACTACTGGTATGGCTCGACATACTCCTTCTACTTCCGCGTGGGTCTGGTGACTTTGGCCAACCCATTTCGATGCATATACTGTTTGTTGTAAAGACTGCCACTTAGCTCCCCTCTCGGTGCCGTAGCTACCAACCCCGCCCCACGATAAGTTTAAGTTGGAGGAAGACTTCGATAATGCACAGCGCTGCCAGTGAAATCACAGTACGATCATATTATGTTCGCTTTCCGCCCGTATGGCACACGCTGCTTTCCCGATCCTGCGGTTTGTACCCGCACAGTCGTCCTAAGCAATACAGTAGGACCAAAACACTCTCACGCTTCGGTTTCGTCATCATCACGACTTGCACGCTTCTCAACAGCTTCCGCATTCCGCATTCTCTCCTTGTGCACTGGCAACTACACCCAGTCCGTCTGGTACCCCGCCGACCCCGCGAAGCTGGAACCCCGGACAATTGGACTTGCTGTACCGCAACGAAACTAAGAAGAATTCCCAGTCCCTCCCCGATCTAAGGTCTACCCCATGCGCTCGCGCAAGTGTCCGCCGCAGAACCTAACAAGGTTTATCCGCTGCGGCCAGTGTTGATTATGATACCGTTAGGTACGACAATCGCTGTCTGCTCATCGAGCCTGAGGTGGTGGCGATTTTTACCACTCTCACCTCTCGTCACTCTACCCCCCGCGATTTGGCCTGTTGACACGTAAAAGCGGATTTCAACTTTTATTCAGTTCCGAGCATTGAATTACGGGATAGAGAACTGCTGCTTCGCACTGCGCATTCCGAGATCCGGGTCAGGAGCGACAGAAATCGCGCGCGTTGGGAGCTACGATCGACGTGTGGTCCCTCGTGATGGACGCCAAGGTCGACTTGCGGAGGCTCCCGTTCAAGACCCCCCCGTGCCGCATTGACAAGGTCGGCTCGATCGCGCCGAGGTCAGATACGGCGGAGCAGCTTTCGAGCTTCACTTACGAGCCGGGGACATATCACGCATTCCTGCTGGCCTGTCCGCAAGCAGACGCGACGAGCGCAAAGAAACTGATTGTGCGTGGGTCATCTCACCCTCACCAAGCATATGCGATCACTGGTAGTACATGGAATCTACTTGGTGCAGCACCAGACAATCGGATATTCTTAGATCCGCTTGTCATTTTATGCCCGTTAATATTCTGAAGCCGAAGAGCCAAATTTGGGTACAGTATATGCCAAAACTTCATACTATTCACTAGCTAATATACGTATAGAGTACTTCCTCTGCCTACCAGAGCCTGAGCAAGCAAAGAAAAAAGGTATTTGGGTAGAGATTGAATTCAAGGTCCGTGAGCGTGATGCGAAAAGTAAGTAACTGTCAGTGCGGGGAAGAGTAAGCACTGTTTCTTGGTATCTAGCCAGTTTTCCAGTCTACAAAAACTGGAGTCAACGTAATTTATGCGCATTCATGCGCGCTAACACCAGCAAAGAAATATCGCAGAAATAGAAGGTTACCTGCGAGTACTACAGCACAATTCAACTGGGCGATCATCATCCCACCGATCAAAATATCATAGACTCGAACCCTTTTCCTCATTGGAGGTCTTCATAAACACTATAGATGGAACGTGCATATCGGAGCCGCTCGCGTACTCGCGACGAATCAGGTACAAGTGTCGTGGCATGTCACCAGCCCTGGTCTGTCCGAGTGCTGGCACAGTCGCGAACTGCATCCTGGTCGAGCAGGTTGAGTATGCAATCAGGCTCTTCTGCATGGCGACGAGGATGATTATGAGCGTCGGATATAAGCCCTTCGTGAAGTCAGTATTTAGTACCCAAGAAGAAAAAAAGTGTACAGGAACACCTGTGCCGCAGAACTCACTGAGGAAAAAAATAGGACGTGCTCCATGACAATGAAGCCAGGTATCACGTCTAACGCCGATATCAAATATACAACCTGAAGTAGCGCAGTGAGCCCTTCTGCGAGCGTTGACGCTTCCGAAAAGTAGGACATACCCAGAGGCAACAATAAATAAAACCAGACTCGATGAGCAGAGCGAGGACCCTCTCGACCATCACAGATCCACTTCCTTCGTGCAAAACTCTCCTGAATGAGACGCGGTGTTGCCTATGCCAAAGACATAGTCAGAGATGGACGTCTGGGGGTCGGACGTGAGAAGAGCGCACCAGGCCTTCCAGGCGATCAACCCGGTGGAGACCAGATTAGTTGCTAGTGTGGGGCCAACCATGATTAGGGGACCCGAATCCCCGGTGGTCTCTGGCACGAAACTATCTTGGATAGAGTAGTAGTAGGGTGTGTTGAACTCGAAGTTGGGTCTGAGGATGACAGCAAGTTCATATCCACCAGCAACTACGAGCATTGGTTCCTGATGAGCACAGAACGACGACTATCAGGGATCCCGTTATGTACCTGTGGTCCCAAGGATGAGGAGTAGAAGGGTGGCAATGACGCGTTTGTCTCTGTTCCAGAGAACCACCGCACGCCAAGCACAGATAATATCGCTTAGAATATACTGAACAGCATTTAGCTGAGTCAAGCAGATGGCATGGAAGCATCGTGCAGGCGCACCATCAGGCGTGTGATAGTTGCCTCTATAGCAAAGGCGACATTGATGCCGTATGTAGACCATGTAGTAGTAGGGTCCTGGATTTCCTGAAACCCAAGAGCTATCTCTAGCACAAGTGCGATGATTCCCATAGCGAACATGAATGTCGTGACTCCAAACATGACCATTCTAGGCTGAGACGAAGCGAAACCTGGTTTTCGCCTGAAAGCCTCTACTGTAAGCGTGCGTCGTCCTTCCTTCGAGAGAACAGACGACCTCACAGGAGCATGTGGGCCGAGGTAACGTAGAGGACGATATAGACGCCTGTGATGCACATCACCACCGCTTAGAAACTGGAGCATAGACGGAGTTTCTTGTCTCTCACCATATATGATCCCGACAATAAGATTGTCGTACACTGTCAGTCCATATAAATCACTGTCAAAAACCGTGACGTAGACAATAGTAGTATTGCTGGAGTCGCTGGACATGGCGGCGAAAATAATGTGCGCGAAATGGAATGGGCCCAGTGGCGGAGGGCACTGGCAGATCAGAGCAAGAGGAAAAGTATGGGGAAAACAAAGCTCACTGCTCCCCGTGAATTCTTAAGTAGCAGGCATTTGCTGTAACCGCTGCAAGAGGCACTGGCCCGGGCACGGGCACTGTCAGCTTGAGAGCGAGGACCATCTCCTAGGGATGTAGGGCTGCCACTATTGGCAATAAAATGGCACCGGCGTCACATCGGTTTCATCAGACCCACCCTAGCTTCTTAGAAATTCCAGACGAGATACAACTCACTAGAGAGACGGCGCTTCACTCGGAGACGTGTGGCCCGATTCAGTTTGAGGTCACATGACTCACATCACCCTCCGAGTCCAAGGTCCAAGCCTGAGTCTGCCAGTGACTGAAGTGCTCTGAACCATGGTCCTGTGTTCCATTAGCGACAGCCTCGAGTTTGACTGAACCATCATATCGTGTCATTGTCCATTAAACTACATTTTATGGGTGCTCTTTCCCTCATCATACCTCTCATCCTTCTTCGCGATCCGTGACTGCGGCGTTTAGCGAACTTTCAGGTCTGTACGCACAGTACAGCTCGTGTGAACGATTCAGATCTAACATAGCATGGCTCCACTGGCATGCTGTCTAATTTTGGTCATCACCACATCCAATGAATGCATCGCCTTCCCGGCGGCCCCGCTGCCAGTGATGGAATACTAAAAACATTAAACTGTTGACCCAAGTCACACAACATGCCCACTGGCCAGGATATACTGGCACTGGCAGATACAGTATCGACCTGTTTCCGTACTAACGTCGGTTATCTATGTCTTATATTCCGGCACAGCCTGAGCGCGCAGACTCCACGAAGCTGCTCGATCGTGGAAGGTATGGCTCGACATACGCCCTCTAACTCCGTGTGGGTCTGGTGACCTCTTTCCGCCGTATCTACCAACCCCTCCCCAGGATAAGACATTAATGATCCACAGCGCTGCCAGTGAGATCACAGTACGATGATATTCTATTCGCTTTCCACTCGTATGGTACGCGCTGCTTTCTCGATTCTGCGGTTTGTACCCGCCCAGTCACCCTAAGCAATACAGTAGGACCAAAACACTCTCACACTTCGGTTTCATCATCATCGCGACTTGCTTGTTTCTCAACAGCTTCCGCCTTCTCTCCTATATGGTACCCCGCCGACCCCGCGAAGCTGGAACCCCGGACACTGGCATCAATTTCGACTTGCTGTACCGCAACGAAACCAAGAAGATCTTATTCCCGGTTCCTCCCCAATCAAAAGTCTACCCCATGTGCTCGCGCAAGCGTCCGCCGCGGAACCTGACAGGGTCTATCCGTTGTGGCCATTGTCGATCATGATAGCCTGAGGTAGTGGTGATTTTACTACTCTCACCCCTCGTTACTCCACCCCTCGCGATTGGGTCCTGTTGACACCCTTTTGTTTAGTTCCGCGCATTAAATTACGGGATAGAGAACTGTGACTGAACTGCAGCCTCGCGCTGCGCATTCCGCAATACAGGCCAGAGACCATGGAGGTCACGCACGTCTGATCTACAGCCGACGTGTGGTCCCCCGCGGTTGATGCCAAGGTCTCGTACAAAACTCTTCCGCACCGCATTGACAAGGTCGGCTCGTTCACGTCAAGGTACAATGCAACTTCCGAGTCGGGGACATATCATGTGTTCCTGCTAGCCCATCCGCAAGGCGCGCGCAAGGAGTATTACTGGGTAGACGTGACGAACACAAAGAAGTCAATTAGTGCGTGAATGGTCTCACCCTTATCAAATACATGCGGCCTCACGGGTATTACATCAGGACACTTCTTGGTGCGGCGCCAGACGATCTGACTCCACGAGAGCACGATCAGCTCGTAGCTCAGTCACGTTATTCCGAAACTAGAGCTGGAGAGCCGAATTCGGGTATATTCCAAAACTTCAAATTATGTAGCAAATAGACGTGCTCTGTGCCTGCCCGTGAGAAAAAATGTGACGGGTGGGTGGGTGGAGACTGAATTCGAGGCTGGTCCAGTCCGAGTCTGGAAAGATGCGAAAAGCAAGCAACCGTCGGTGAGAACAAGTACCGTTTCTTGAGTTCCAGTCGGGCTTTCGAGTCTACGAAGAACTGTAGGCAATGTAGTTTCATACAAGCTAACACCAATAAAGAGGTACAATAGAAATATTCCAAAATCGGTTACCCGAAAACTGCACGATTCAACTGGACAATGACAACAATCTCGTACCACCGACCAAAGATCACAGGCATTTTTCCTCATCAGAGGTCTCCACAAACACCGTAGATGGAACGTGCGTATCGGAGTCGCTTGCGTACTCGTGACGAATCGGGTACACGTGTCGTGGCATGTCGCCAACCTTGGGCGGTCCGAGTGCTGCCCCCCTTGCAAACTGCATTCCGATCGAATAGTATTCAATCGGGCTCTTCTGCATGGCGACGAAGATGATTATGAGCGTCGGATATAAACCCTGTGTTAAGTCGGTATTTAGTGCCGAAGAGAACGTGTAGAAGGAATGCCACCGAACGTACTGAAGCAAACACTAAGACGTGGTTCATGATAACAAATGCTGGCGGAGGTATCACGCGGAGCGCCGAGATTAAATATACAATCTGAAATAGCGCAGTGAGCCCTTGTGCACTGGCAAGCATTGTCGCTTCCAGATAGTAGGACATACCCAAAGGCAGCAATAAATAAAACCAGACTCGATGAGCAGAGTAAAGACCCTCTCTGCCCTCACAGATCCACTTCCTTCGCCCAAATGTTTCCTGACTGAGATGCGGTGTTGCCTACACCAGCGACATGGTCAGAGATGGTCGTCCGGGGTTGGATGCGAGAATAATTCACCAAGCCTTCCAAGCGATCAACCCGGTGGAGACCAGATTAGTTGCTAGTGTTGGGCCAACCATGATTAGGGGGCCAAAATTCGCGGTGGCTTTACCTTGAGTAGTGAAGTAGCGTAAGTCGGACTTGAATAGGGGCACGAGGCTGAGACCAAGTTCACACCCAGCAGCGGCTATGAGCGTTGGTTCCTAGTGAGTACAGAACACCGACTAAGAGTGATCCCTTTTATACCTGTGGTCCCAAGGAGAAAGAGTAGAAGAATGGAAATGACATGTTTGTCTCTGTTCCAGAGAACCACCGCACGCCAGGCACAGATAATATCACCTAGAATATACTGAAGGGTGTTTAGTTGAGTCAAGTAGATGACATAAAAGTATTGTGCAGGCACACCATCAGACGTGTGATAGTCGCATCCACGGCAAAGACGACATTGGTGCGATATGAAGACCATACATTGCCAGCCGTGGTGTTGAAATTTAAGTCAAACCACTGGATAGACTGGAACTCGAGAGTTTTCTCCAGAACCAGTGCAATGATTCCCATGACGAACATGAAAGTCGTGATTCCAAACATGAACATCCTAGGCCGAGACGAAGTGAAACCTGGACTGCACCTGAAAGCCATCTACTTTAGGTTTGCGTCATCCTTCCTTTGAGAACACTCACAAGAGAATGTGGACCGAGGTGCCATAGAGTACGAGATAGACACCTGTATTGCACAGCACAATGGTTCAGAAACTGTGGTAGCAACGGCGAGTCTCTTGTCCCTCACCGCAAACGACACCAAGAAAAAGGTTTTCGTACATAGTCGCTTTGTAGTATTCGACAAGAGGATCACTGGACATGATGGAAAAATGGTGGTGGGGGGGCAGAACAGAGGATTGGCCCGGGGTCAAGTACGAACTTGTATAGTGCACAAAGCTCAAGCTCGTTGCTCTCCGTGGGTTCTTAAGTAGTAGTAGACATTTGCTGTAGCCGCTGTCAGTGCGATGATCACCAATTATGTCAATTATGTGGGGCACCAGAGGGGGCTGTTCCATACCGTAACAAAAGTATCATAGATCACAAGCAGGATCAGAAGTCTTGGTCGAGGAAAGAAAACGGCTCAGATAACCCGAATGACGTGAGACATTGATGCATGCATTCTCATCAGCTCCTTGGGAATTTCTGTAGAACATTGTAATGAAAGACAGACAAGATAACTTGGTCGGAGAGACAGCATGCCAGTGCGAATGCGATCAGGCCTCAGGCCTCAGGCTTCAAGAATTTTGGAGGACTCTTCGGATATACAGCAGAGTAACGGATATTCAAATATTCAAACTCCGCTATATCGTGGTTTGGAAAGCGCTGCACTGCTTCCTGCACTCCATCATGCATCACGGGAGTAGTAGTACAGCTATTAGAAGCAGCGACACGTGTCGAAAAGATGAGAAACTCACACAACTACACTCATGATCAAGATCAGATAGACGGTGGGACATTCAGGGATCGCCGTGACTCGATGGCAATGAAGAGGTGTATAGCGAAGCAAAAAAGGCGGCTGAAGGACTACCGGACAGGAAAATGCTTCCCCCACTCCTCCGTAAACCACTGAAGCACAACATGGCAGATTCGTTCTGCCGGATGTCCGAGCGGCGGTAGCGTCCGCGCATACCACGCTTGGTCTCGGGCTTATTTCTGACTCGCCCGTTCAATTTTTGGACCCGCCCCATTGGGGCTTGTACGTTTCCGGTCTTCGTCTATTCTCGCGCGTTCTACGGTATTCGACTACTATACGATTTGCAGGCTCGGAAGGTTGCTTAAGGCAGTCATGATGCACATGATGCATGTGTATGATTCCTATGACCGCATTCTCTCGAACGTTCTCGCACAAGTTCTGATCCCGTTTTTGTAGCCTCGAATGAGAGGCAAGCGCGACGTGTCCCGTGCCCCGGTCTCATGCCCGTTCTACTGTACCGCTCCCCGAGTGTCTTACTCACGCGTTTTCGATTGTTTTGAAAAAGCGACTGATATTATTGTACTTGTATCTATAAAATACGGCTCACAAGGAGCCCAGAAGTGTAACGAAGTGTTGTGTTGACTCGTCTTTCCCCCGTCTGCTCCCAACGCGAATCGCTCTCACTCACGCTCGTACCCCTCTTCGACTTGACATCGCGGTCACCTGCACGTGACCGCCCCTTACTCCGGCGTCGTCGCCCTTAACCTTACCACAACAGGTTGGCACCGAGACAGCAAAAGTAAAATGGGCTTAAAGAACGCTGGAAACGCGAGTGGGCCGCTTCCGCATCATCGAAGATCAAGGCTATGGACCCATCATTGCCCTCGAACAAATTTTTAAAGCTAATTGGCAACGACAGGTTATCCAGAGCGGACATAAGCTGTATTTACCAGCCAAGATCAGGGCATGCCCCACTGAACGAATGCCTAGAACATTTCCACAAGTCAACAACGCGCGAGTCCCGGCCTGTGGGCACCCAAAGAAGAACATACCTAAAATGCCCAGCATATCTGCATGAGCGCTGGGCCCTAAACGACAGTAAACTAGTTGTCCCACCTGAACGACGAGACCCCGAAGAAGCTCAAGGCGTGTCAACATCACCTGCAAGCACCTGCCGCTGACCCAAGCACCCAAGATGCAAAGCACGTAAAAACATGTCCGGTCTTCCAACTTGTCTCAGTGCACAATGCCCCTTCAACACTTGACGCAACTCTCATTCGGGAGTAGGTAGGTTCTAGATGGAAGGGGAGATCGAGGAGGACGCAGCGGACATACATAGTTACACAAAGCGAAGCGCAGACTTCCCGTCGGCCCCCGTGTAAGAGACACACTGGCACCCACATTCCTATTATGTCCAAATTTCAGCCATCTAACTTACTGTAGGTTTGCGTCGTCCTTCCTTCGAGAACACTCACAGGAGAATGTGGGTAGAGGTAATGTAGAGTACGATGCACCTTAGCGTTACGACCCCCACTTAGTGTAGCTTGTTCACGCCGCGTCCGGTCTAGGCCTACGGCCTACCAACCGGGATATAAATGGATCCAAAATAAATAAATGTAGAGACGATATAGACACCTGCGATGCACAGCACAATGGTTTGGAAACTGGGGTAGCAACGGCAAGTCTCTTGTCCTTCACCGTAAACGATACCGACAAAAGGGTTTTTGTACACGGTCACTTCGTAGTAGTCGACGAGAGGATCGCCGGAAATGGAGGGAAAATGGAGTGGTAGAGGGAAGAACAGAGGATCATGGCATTGTGTCAGACGAAGCTCGAGCTTAACTGTATTGCTCTCCCCGCGGGGATTCTTATGTAAGTAACTTAGTAGTGGTCATTTACCTTGACATTTACTGTAGTCTGTAGCCGCTCTCAGTGCGATGACCACCGATTATGCCAATTGTGTAGGGCAAAAGAGGGGAAAGTTCCGTATGAAGGTATCATATAGATCAGAAGTTGAGAGGGGAAGTGACGAGCTCTGATAACCCAAATGATATGAGACATCATGCATCATAGGAATTCCTGCATATCGCCGTAATGACAGACACAAGACAGACAGACGAGATAACTTGGTCACCGGAGAGACAGGCAGTATGCCAGCGCGAATGCAATCTCGAAAAGGCCTCAGGCCTCAATGATTCAAATATTCAAACCCCGGCGATATTAAATTGAAAGCGCTGCTAGCAAGACCGAGCTAGCTATTTCCTGCACTCCATCACGGGAGTAGCAGTACGAAAAAGATCCGGTGGGCGTTGCGGCCACCACAAGTGCGCCTTACAAGCGATACAGTACACTTCGTCGTTGTCTGCCCCTCTTCCGTGAAGTCTAGCAGCAGATTTCATGCTTCGGTTGCGACTGCATACCCAAATTCATTGATGTATTCTGCGGATCAGATTGAGTGTGGAACTGTGTGGAGGTCTGTCCCATTATTACGCCCCTAAGGTGAGTCGCCTCGCACATCTGAGCGTCAATGTGCTCTCAGTTACTCATAAGTTACCACTATGCTTCCATTTATCACCCTTGCTATGTATGAGCTCCGATGCGCTTATGGACGAAGTAAGTTATGTTTCGTCAGTTAGTAAGTTTTCACAGGTGAATCAACAGCCTTGCTCGTTTTTATTCTTATTCTTCTTCTTTTTTGTTTTTTTTTTCCACTACAGTAACGGTGCAATACCTCCGTCGTGGTTGTCTTTGTGTATAATTACTGGCAGGATCTTTCCCAACACTCTTAGAATCCAGGCTTTCTTACGATCTGTTGTGTTGCGCGGGCTGCAGAGAGCGCGATACTGTAACTGGTCAAAATTGCCGCTGACCTGTCAAATAAACCTGTTGAGCGATGTCAATCTGTCAACCAAACTAAGTTAGTAAGTTAGGACCGGAATGATTTTGTCCGACCCGCCCTTCATTTACCCGATATAACATCCAGCATGGTCTTGATATATCTTCTTGTGCTCACCCACTTGTACTATCCGAGTCCCAACCTGCCGTTATGGCTACCCGGCAACAACCTACATCCCAGCATGTTACTCCTGCTCCTGAAAAACCTACGTATAGTGATTCCTCTGGAGCCATCTTCTCTATGTACATCGACAGGGCACAAACGTTTGACAAGGAAAATGTGGATAATTGGGACGGACAGGCAAATGGGATCCTCCTATTTGTACGCTTCTGTTGCCAATCTCCATGAATGCAATTCGCTTACGGTGCTCTCCCCTTTCAGACTGGCCTCTTCTCCTCAACGGTGGCTAGTTTTATCGCTATCAGTTACCAGAATTTGCAACAAGATCCCAATGTCACCACCCAGTCCCTCCTCGCACAGATATCCCAACAACTTTCTACTTCCACCACCGGCGGTACCACCAGTGCCGCAAGTCCATCTGTCCAAACTTCCTTCACCCCTGCGGCATCGGTGGTATTTATCAACTCGGTCTGGTTCCTCAGCCTCGTACTCAGTCTCACATGCGCACTCATGGCCACACTCCTGCAACAATGGGCCCGCAGGTATCTCCAGATGGTTCAACGGAACCACGCTCCCCACGTCCGTGCCCATATTCGGGAATACTTTGCACGAGGTGCACGCAGGTTCGGGATCTCTTGGCTTGTCGATGTGCTGCCATTCCTCCTTCTCATATCCATACTCCTGTTCTTCGCCGGACTCGTCGTCTTCGCCTTCCGAGCCAATCACGTTGTCGCGTATTTCACTCTCTCAATTGTGGCGTTCTGCCTTCTTTCGTATCTCACTCTCACACTGACGCCACTCTTCTCTCATGACTGTCCCTATCACACGCCCTTGACGTCCCTCCTTTGGTTTTGTGCTCATAAGGCCTTGGTCTTCCTCTTCTCGACCACTCATCTCTGTGCGAAGCATTTACATGAAAATTGGGGAGCAGTTAGCGGGGCCGTGGTGGAGTTCCAAAACCTTCAGAAGAACAGGGTCAAGTCCTTCTCAGAAGGGATGATCTCCAATCTCGAGAACTCAGCGAAACGCATCTCGATGGACATATACAGCTCAGCACTCGGCTGGACACTCAGCCAGCTCGACGAAGACCACGAACTTGAAAATTTTGCCGCAGGAATCCCCGGTCTGTATGAGTCTGGAGCCCTTACCACGTCCAACGACCCTGATGATCCGCACCCCACTATTCACACCGTCCTCTCGGTCTTACCTGGACCGTCAAGCTTTAACGAGCCGCTCCCGTGGAGCATCATTGGGCTCGCGCAGCGAGCAACGGCGAGCGACCTTTCAGAAACCCTCCGGCGGCAAAGAATCAAGGCGTGCCTGAGGGCGCTCTACTACATTCCTGGCGCAATTCGCGACATGCTCGCTCCATACGCTGCCGGGAAGCACTATTGCCTGGTGATCCTACCGCTCCTGAACACCCCCGAGTCGCTCGAGATCATCGAGGAGCTGTGGGACACGCCCAGGGACGACGTTGCCCTTTCTGTACGATGTGCCGCGACTGTGATCGCTGCGTTCATGATCACTCCGCCGCGTCGTACGCTGGACATCTTCTTAGAAGATGTACCATTTATCTGGGACCACGATGCTGGCAAGGAGTTCCTATCGAAGCGGCTGCGCGTAGGCGGCGGTCCCGGTGCGAACGATAGCGCCGTCCCTAGCGCGAACGATAACGTAGTCTACGAGGAAGACGAAAGCGTTTTCACCGGCGCGAGTGTTGGCGACGCCGACTTGCACAGTGACAATGCGCGGCTTCAGAACCTCGGGCGCTTCCTCGCGGACATCGGGAATGGGATCACGTACATGGGCATGCCCTGGTTGACGTCAGACCTTGCGTCGGACAGCACGCAACCAATCCACCAAGAGCGCCGTGCTCTCTTCGATGCACGCAATACGGAACAATACCGGGCCGGTAGCGGCATATCCAAGCAGCACGGCGACCGCGCTTCGCCTGCGTTCGTTCGCGCCGCGCAGCAGGACCTCATCACGCTCACGCTCGAGATACTCACGCGAGAATCTATCGTAGGCCCTGCACCATTGCAATTCGACGCGCTCCATCGCGCTCACACAGAGCTCCGTCAACTAGCGGGCGCTCAGATGCTCTCAGAGACGCTAGAGGAGTCGCTGCCACCAATTTTAACTCAGTTTTCGGATCGGTCTTCGCCACGGTCTTTGGGGGCGTCGCTGCCCCGACCTCTGACACAGATTCTAAGGCAAACGTTGACCCCGTTGCAGACACAGTCGCGGAGATCGTCGCGGGCCCAGACGATGGCCCATTCGGTAGTCCGGTCACTGGGTCGGTCGCTGGAACGGTCGCGGACAAGGTCGCTGGCACAATTTCTCGCGCAGTCGCTGACACCACCTCGGCCCCAGTGGCTGACACCGTCATCGTCACCGTCACTGCCACAGTTCGTGTCACAGTCGCTGCCACACCTCCTGACACAGTCGCTTCCACAGTCGCTACTACTGGGGCCAGTACCTTCTCCGGTGCATGCACAAGTTATGTTAGAGGAAATGAAGCGGACTCAAGGGCAAGCCGGGGACGGTATCGAGGTGGCCACACGCGCGCCGCAAGCGGTCGTGGAGGGTATTGGCGTTCGTCTGCAGATAGAGGACACGCCGACAGTGCACGATGGCCCGTCTACAACCCCTATATACCAGGCCGTATCAGCAGGTCCCTCCCGCTTGTCTTTGTTGTCATTGTCGTTGCCGTCGGTGCAGCGCGTTGCCGCTCCTGGAGACCATGGCACTTCGGATTCGGGCGGCGCGCATGTGTGACGTGCTCAAGTCCTGAGGTGGGTATAACGAAGTTTGACTGGTGGCAGTCATATGTACGGTATAAGGCCAGCGTTCCGGCTGAGCCTGAATCTGTTCGTTTTCGTTTCGCACATTTGATCACCTCGGCCACGCGCCCTTTGTCCGTGTTGCTTTCCTCTTTTATGTTACCCTTTTGATTTTCCGTTTTAACCTTAGCTCCATAGTTACTCCTCCTGTATTTAAACCCCACTCTTGGGCTCTAGTGGGATATCGAATCAAAGGAGCGCTCGAGTCGCCATTCCCCCCTCTCTTAGTGTGAATATCCCGGAAGTCAGGCCCAAACGCGGGCACTCGAAGGACATTTCTCACTCACTCTTCCCCTTCCTCTTGGAGTGGCACCTCCGCCTTCGAACTCACCTAGGACCCCTCAGCGTCCTTGCAACGGTAGGACAGACGATCTTCACCTCGTGGACAGAACCCATTAGAAAAGATATCGAGCATTGTAACGGAAGCGATACGCGTAGGGATCTGCACCATCCAAGGCGCGCAAAATCGGTTCTTGAAAGATAAAAGATAAAAATTGCCATGCCTTCCTTGTTATTCAGCCTGGTATGACTCCGTATGGTCCTTGGCAAATACATAAACTGACCTCGACGATGGCGGGCTCTTCAGTGCCCTTGCGCAGAATCTTGGCCTTACACCTGTATTCGGAACCAACGCGAGTCTACTGTTTGACCTCGTCAGACCCGGGTCATGTCAACACCGGAAAGACATCCGCGTCATCTTTCTTGAGTCCCTTCAGAGCTTTTCCAAGAACCTGTTGAGTCAGTGTTGACTGTAGATTCATCAATAACCTCGCACTCTCAAAAGACGCCGAATTTTCTTGTACTGTAGATCAGACTCAGCTGAACCAGACTGCGACCTGGAGTGAGTATTAATATATAGGTTAGACGTTGTCCCCTGTCCGAGTCGCTGCCTGTCTCGTTGTTCCGTGAACTCGGACAGAAGGATAGGCAAGGTAGATGATAGGCGCACATAACTCGGACCGGAAGCTGGAAGGGCCTCACCAAAAGCGGACGGCTCTCGGATTCGAACAAAAAAGAAAAGACTCTGCAGGTCGTTTGTTACAGTCATCGAGGTGGTAAATACGCAAGGGCTGAGCAGTCAGACGAATTCGAGAGCACAAGGGGTCCAAAACTTTACAATTCACGTCACTGTTTTATCACGAATTGTAAATACGAGTCGAGCGAAATACGCAAGGTTCAGGCGCAAGATCAGGCGCGTTTATGAACGCGTCTTCAAGAAACATAGCTAGCGTCAGGGAAGTGGGATACAGGTCACAAACAGCAAGTTATAGCCTAAAACAAGTGCCAGGCTGAGACCGAAGACGAAACCGAAGGCTATGCGAGTAAGTCGAAATGATAGGTGTCGTTGGTAACGTTCGGGCTTAGTGAATTCGTGTTTGATCCGGGAATTCCCCTACTAACGCCGATAGAAATAAACTGGCGACATAATCGAGACAAAAATCAAACAAGAAAATAAAAGCGTTGGCACCTCGGAGTGTCGCATGGCACGCTCCTAGGTTGAGTCGACCTGACTGGTGCACTGTCTGCACTTTAGGGTAACGGCGGGATCGAGATGCAACCCGGTAGATCTTCTGAATTCTGGGCGTCTATAGAAGGCCGTGAAGGACCTGCAATGGATAGGGCAGTAACTGGTGGCATTGGTAACAAATGTGGTTGACGATCTGGAGACGCCTCCGCACCTGCCAGTGGATGAGCTGCAAAAGGGGGATCAAGGACACCCTCGTCCGAGTCCTTGCGCAAAGCCACTTTCGTGCTACCTTCTCCCTCAGCAGCGGCAGGTGCAGAAGTGGGCCGTGAAAGATATGCTCTGGTAGCGGCAGTCGCTAGCACTGGTGAATGAGATTCTGGAAAAGGCACGTGGTCAGCTACAGTCATGGGATGGTCCGGGGACAACGGCGGGTCAGTGGTGTGTATACTGTCGAGAAACGGAATAGGAGAGGGTGTCGGTGGAATGTCTGGTACATCGGAATAAGTTTGGAGGTCTCCGTTGTGCTGAAGGGTAACGACACTTGGTGGGGACGATGAGGCGAGAGGAGAGGCGGATGTCGACGTTTCCGGGGTAGATTGGGGCATCATTCTAGTAGTGGAGGTGGAAAAGTTCCCTTGTGTCCCACGGGTAGTAGTAGGATCCGATGAGGTAGGAAGAACATAGTAGCTTTCAATGGTTGTCTGATGAGCGGGGTGGAATGACCCAATAGTAACAGGGGCTGATATCTCGTTGTCAAGTGGTGGCACATCCATGTGCCTTTCATTGACAGGAACCGGGTCAGGTACGGATGAAGAAGGCGAATCCGGACTGATGGAAAGGGCCAGAGCAGAATTGTCATGTGGGTCGTCACAAGGACAATTTATGGGTGCAGAGACCTTGGCAGAGACGTCATGAATATGGGGTTTCAAGTTCGGATGATGGCCAGGAATACTGCACAAGTGATACGGGATGACCGATGCTGGATCCGGTCTTGATGGTTACCGAGGGTGGTGAACTTTGTAGGGGGAGGTTGGGAGGCATTCGTACCTTGATGTAGAGCGGTGTAGATTTTGCGAATGGGTCTCAGGATATTAGGTGCAATTACTGATCATTCTTCGCCTTAAGAACCATTCGATTCCAGAGGGCACAGAAATTGTGCTGCAATTCAGGTGACGTATCCTGGACCTTGAATTTGGAAGCCGTTTCAAGTACTTTGGAGAACTCGCCAGCTGGCCAGCGTAAATTCCCGAGAAGGCTGAGTTGTTGGCGAATGATGTGAATCAAAATTGCGAGTGACAGGCTGTCACCGTGTGCGGCGTAGTCTCGAAGGACAGATTCTGAAACCCCCAGTTCGCTAGAAGCAAGAATAAACCAACGGTCATCGCGTTCTTGCGCTCTTGCAACAACACCAGAAACTATCGCTCGTACCAGTACATCGGTATTTTCATTCCCGCTATCGCCCCAGCCCCTCACAATATGTCCAATTTCGGCGGTTTGCAGTCCGCCATACTGGCCCACGGATAACATTCTTGCGAGGATCCACTGAAGTGCTTCGGAGGTATTTGCCGGATCGATGGCCTTCAAACAAATAACGGCCCGCCGGCTGTTTACCGTCTCAGGAAGCAAATCAGACAGGAAAGTGCGGTCCAATAGGCCAATCACAGCTTCTAGAAGCTTCTGTTTTGTCCATAAGTGAGACCGAGCAGGGGATCGCTGACCAGCCTTGAGCTGCGGATGCCAGGCAAGCCCGCAAAGAAGCGCTCCAGATCGTCGTCTTTTTCCATAGAGTCGAACGCCCGCAAAAGGTGCGAGTATCCAACACCAATGATGAATTCAAAGCAGTTTCATCGGCTGTCTTCCGCAGGCCCTGCGTAAACCGTTTGCGATACCTTTCCTCCAAGCCGCTAAAGTGACGCGAGGCTCCTTCGCCATGAAGGTGGGTAATCAACCGGAAAATGAGATATTGTATCCCAGTAACAATGGACCACACCAACGATGTAAGCGGAGTGTGGTATGGGCTGTAGTGGCGAAAGGCTGGCACGATCGTGATGTACCCGTAGATAATTATGCAGAGGCCAAACCAGGTCAACACCAATCTGAAGACCACGAAATTGAAGTTGAATAGGAACATAATGAGGCCAGCAAAGAAGAGGAAGACAGAAAGGTGCAGCATGGCAGGCAATGCCTTCAACCACCCACGGAAGTCGAAGCACCTGAACCCCTTCGGCATAGAAATTGCGGATACAAGCTCGCTTTTGTAGTAGACCGTCATGTGATTGAGAGACCTCGATGTACCTCCGTGCCCACTGTTGTAGCAAATTTGCGAAAACAGCACATGTGAGGCTGATGACCAAGCTCATAAACCAAAGTGAATTGACCCAGATGGCATACACCGGCGGAGAGAATGGCGGTGGGGAAGAGGGAGGTTAATATTGGAGGAATTCCGATTCGAGTCGGCAAGTATCTGCCAGTTGTTTGGTAGCACCAGTAGTTCATGGGTCGAACTGAGTCGGACCTCCAGCGGCGAAACCACAAAGCTCGAAAGCACCTTTTCCCGACTCTAGCAACACACTAGCGAGCTCCTCAGCGGGCTCATTCGATAACTGCATATTATAAACGTCTAGAGGCGGTCAGCTCGTCTCCATTTTCGAAGAGAATGCCACTACTCACAGGCAAGTTTGTCAACCTGTCCTTTCACGGCCTCTCGTACGATCGGGTGACCATTCCCAATGCACGCAACGGCGGCACCACCAGCCGCATCGAAACTCTCTCCCGTCCTCGAGTGTGATGTAGATCCCCTTTCCGCTAACCGCAACAGGGGCTGCCCCGGCGTGAGCGGCAGAAGGGAGGAGGTGCGTGACTCCTGTCTATCAGGTCCACTGGCAGGCGCAACAGTAGACCCCTCGTTGCTATAGGATGTAGAGGACATTGGTGCTATCACATGATCGATGCGACTCGGCAACGACAGCACAGCCCTTTAAAGCAATGGCAGATTACAGGATCTGGTCTCGTGTAAAGAGAGTCTAAATTTAAACGGCCGCGGGTAAAACTATGATATCAATGTATTGACAAACACTGAGCTGGAAGGAGTTGTCAATGGCTAACTCGAACTTCAGTTGAAGACTGAACACTTGCAAGCCAGCGCGTTAAAAAATACGATCCCGCCACCCCCTTGACAAGTGGGTCTTATCTCTTGCATCTTATATGGGCCAGCGAATCTCTTGCCATGAAGTAAACGTGGCAAAGATCCCACGGTTACAGATCACGCTCGAGGCAGATAACAAACAAACAGTTCTTGGGAGCGCTCTCGTCGAAGACCTGTCTGTGGCGAGAGTTAGGGCATCACATCACAGGTACCCCCTCCTCTTCAATAAAGATATCACAAGCGTCAGCAGCACGAGAAATTAGGCAGAACAGGCCTAGTGATGTCGAATTTCTAAGTGATAAGTGACGACAGAAAGAAAGGTGTCATCGATATCGCTCGCTACAGCCGCGTGGCAATATAATGGTACCAGCTCTCTCCGGATATGAAGTGACACACGACCGATGAGTTAGATATATAGGAACCGAGAGGTAATAGAGATATATTACATACATGCTCCTAGTACGCGTCTGGAGGCGTCCGGTGAGGCATCCCGATAATCCGGTAACCGTTCATGTCACCAATACTCCGGGGTACGATAGGGGGGGACGACTCCAAGCGGGCGCTTCCTGCGCTCCGCCTCCCGCGATGCAAGTAGAGATCTTCACGCGGCTCGCGGCGCTCTCGACGTTCACTGTCGGGACGATGCGCGCCCAGTCGAGTGACAGCGCGAAGTATGTGAACG
>JAKELH010000643.1:0-41161 GCA_021525015.1 Lactarius pseudohatsudake | reverse complement strand
CAACAAAAAAAGTACATAGTTTATGTAATGTTTCTTAGCTAACAAAAATATATTTCTTTTGATTAAAAAGGCAAATAAAACAAAATACAAACAAACAAAAACAGAGTGTGATTATATCATACTTATGTTTGTGATAAGTACATAATTTTCGAGCCAAAGTTTATTTTGGTTCCGAGTTGTGGATTGGTGATCATGTGATGTCACGTGACGTGTTAGGGGGGGGGTTGAGCAAGGACAGTTGGCAAGGGCAGCAGCAACAGCGCAGAGGACGGGGACAAGGGTGCGGGCAGCAGCGACAAAGATCCAGAGAGGGCGGCAAGGGCAACTACGAGGATGCAGCAAGAGCAGAGGACGGCAGAGGACGCAGAGCGGCGGTGGAAAGGGCGCAGAGAGCGGCAGTGGCGAGTCACCGGCGACACAGACGGCGGCGACACAGGCTGGCGGCGACACAGGCGGCGGCGACACAGGCGGCGGCGACACAGGCGGCGGCGACACGGCGGCGGCGACACAGGCAGCAGTAACACAGGCAGCGGCGAGGCGACGCAGATGAAGGCGGAGAGGATACGGGCGATGGTGGAAGCGAGGACCCAGAGAGGGCGGCAAGGACCCGTGAGGGCGCAGAGGGCGGCGGCAGCAGTGCAGAGAGTGGCGACGAGGGCGCAGAAGGCAGTGGCAACTCGGAGGGTGCAGAGCGACGATAGCGAGTAAGGCGGAGGGGGGCGGGTATAACGTACAAACAGCAAGCGGTCGGCACGCGGACAGCGTGCAGACAGCGCAGACAGCAAGCCGTGCGGTGCAGGCAGGGGGTGCGGCGCAAGCGAGAGGAACAACAGGGGAGGCAGGAGCAATGAAGGGAAAGGACAGCCAAGGAAACCAGATGGGTTCATTTGACTCAGAACTTTCCTGGGCGCACAGTTCAGCTGACGCAGTTGTCTGATCTCCTATTCGTACTTTGAGTGGGCTCGCTCAGCCCAGCTGGAGCCAGACTCCTTCCCGATTCGGTGCTCTGCGTAAGAGGCTCTTAATCACGTGTGCTTTCCCACACTTACTTTCCTTTTATATCCCAACTTCAGCGCCTCGTTACGCTCCGCACCGACTGGGGAGACTTGTGTCGGGGATCTCGGACTGTGACATTTTTTCGTCACTTTTTCTCTCGTTTACAGTAATCGTCGTTTGATCATCGAGATGTGTATGTCATCAAGAAATTTAAAATTAGTTTATTCAAGGCTCAGTACAGCGCTGTAACGCGTGCAAGTCCCATGTTGCGAAAGTGGGTGTGGGAAAAAACACGTGAGGAGTAATGATAGTCTCTTACACGGAGCATCGAATCGGGAAGGAGTCTGCGTCAATCCCAACATTGCACCAACTCACTTTTCTATCAAGTTGTCGACCAGGTCCACGTTCACCATTGGGCGCTTTCAAGTTGTTGGCGCCATGCTCCGAGCCCTGTGTTTTGTCAACGCCGTGTTTTTGCTGAGCGTGCATATGGCGTTGGCTATATTTCAAGCTGTATTTGCCTCGTTGTCAATATCTCCTGTCAAATAGTCTTAGTCTGTGTCAATGAACCCGAACTCGTCACGCAAAAAGCCGGCCCTCTCAACAAAAGAGAAGACTCGGGACATCGACGAATTGTTCGAGGAACCCAAGACTTGGTCATGATAGCCACACATGTCTGCATTCTGAATTTCTGCATGTTGTTTCGATGAGGATTTCCACCACATCGGACTCACAGTGGCGGGTGCATCCCACTAGGTCGAATATCGGACTCAGCTTTCGAGCACTTCAGTTACCACATGTTATCACATGACGTTCAAGCTCTCCGTGCAGTGAACTCTTGATCGGGGTTCAAAAAAAAAAAACTCTTGATCAACCAACACGCCAACACGCCTCTTCTCTGTGAGTCCTGTCGCCCCGCATCACGCCCAATGTCTCAATGTCAGATAAATGGCCAACAACAGCGAGGCCATCGTAAAGTGCTTCGTACAGTGCATGTATTTCGTGCAGCATGTCTGGACTTTTCTCGCTGATCATGGCGGTAGGTTTCTCATCTGTGACCGTCGCTCAGCCCTACCTGATGCTTTCAAGAGTATTATCTCACTCTCGATGTGCACTCTCCTGCACCACCGTCACTGGATTTTCATTTGATGGAAATGCCCCTTAATGCACTTACCCATGGAGACGCTGTCGAGGAAGAGGTGCGCTTTTCTTCACTGTGAATTAAGCTGCGTCTCACCCTTAGATTGATTTGTCGCGTCTTCGAGCCCCTCTGAGCGAAGAGGACGATGTTGACGCGTCGATGGATGTCATTGACGTTGGCACTGGCACGTTGGAACCCGAAGTACGTTCTTGCTCACACGTTTCACTTTATTCTGTGACGCCTTTTCAGTCCTTCTCTGCAGATGTCGTTAGCGCACATTCCAGGCCATTGCTCAGCATCACTTTTGCCCGATTTGACACCGGTAACCGCCACAACTCCGTCTGTGCCACTCCGCCAGATACTTCCCTCAATCCTGAAGATACTCACACAGCGCTCGGTGCAGCCTCCGGCCAGTCCTTCTGCCAGAGCCGCGGCTAGCACGCCTCAGTCAAGCTCGGGTCGATCGAGCGTCACGACTACGACTACGACCGGAGGAAAAGGAGATACCCCCGGGCTCATGGAATAGACAGAAAGGCGACGGGTTTGATGTTGACAATGAAGTTGTTGGCGTTGTTATGCTTGAGATTCAAGGCACATCGGGTCTTCCACGATGGCGAAACAGTGAGTCATTTCTGCCTTCCAAAACTGACGCATCAGTGTTGATTGGATTGCAGCGACATGTACGAAGCTACTCTTCCATGCGCGCAAGTATAAGCAGTCGTTCCGTATGCGGCTCACTGTGCCCAACTGAGATAAGCTCTCCTCCAACGACTTCATCAGTGATGCTGCGGTCGAGATTACTGACTTCGCGACAAACGTTCCAAAGATTCTGAGATGGACCAGGGCTCTCTTAATCTTGAGGAAGAAGACGGCACACGCAATTTCCAACTTTTCAAGCTTCCTCCGGTGACTGTCAAGGTAGCAGCGTGGGACTCGGAGCATGCTCCAACAATCACATTCGGGTGAGCGTTGTGATGTATGCGGCGAGGCTAATCATCACTGACGCGCCTTTGTGAAGAGCCAAATATTAGCCATACGATGCTCTGTGGCAGAGGACGTTACAGTTTCTCAAACAAGAATCAAGATGATGCGGACGACACACGTACGATCATGCACCTTGAGCTCATATTAATGCTTGACTTACTCTCGGCATCGTCCACCAGACGATTGGCTCGTTCTTCACGCGCTCGACTTGACTTGAGCAAACATCCCCAGACGGACGAGCTCATGTTCCCTGAGGTGACCCAGTGCGATACTGAGGTCGCACAGCGACGTGCGTGAGCCCGACCTCGGAACTGCACGGACACGAGCATTCCCCACACGCCGAACCTTCACTCCCCTGGGACCCCTGTGCGTTGACACGCTGGGCTTCTCTGCCCCGGCCGGTAGTCATTTTTGTGCAGTAGTAGTACAATTCGTTAATAAATTCAACATGCACACCCGTACCCGTAGTGAAATATCCGCCAACCCCCGAGACCCCCGACCCGTACCTTGTGGACGGGTACGGGTACGGGTAGCCCTTTTCAACCCGAGGGTTACCCGGGCCATTCACGGACAAAGCTCTGTATAATACATTGCTACAGGTGTGCACATACTTCTGGCTGTCTGCGTGCGTCCAGGACTCGTGAGAATGTGCTCATTCACTTTACTTAGTTCATCAGCAAAATAAATTAAAAATTTAGGCACTTGTTGTTACGAGAATTAATTTGCCTGGAGTCTAAGCGCTATGGCAATCTTTGAATCGCTTGCAATCAGACCAGAATAGCTTACAATTTTTGGGTCGATCTACAAGTACTGATAATATGAATACAATCCCTACGGTCGCATTGTAAGCGCTTCCAATTATTGGTTGTGTTTTGCGGTTGCGTTGTGAGCACTTGCAAGCCTTTCATAAGTCTTGTGGCCCGACTATAACCCCTTGCAAGTTGCTGTAATTTTACTATAATCACGCACGAAATCCCTTATATTGGTCAGCTATCAATAATAATAACAATAGGTCACCGTATTGATGTAGCAGGGTGATCAAAAGAAATGTTTGCCGCACGCTGTACAGAGCGTGTGAGTCCGATCGGAGCGGATTCCGCATGGGTTAGACAGGAGAGGGTGAGCCAAGTCCGGAGCGTTCGCGGTGGCGAGAGCCGGTGTGATCGCGAACGGGCGAGGGCGAGAGTGAACGTTGATGGTGACTCGGAGAACGCGAAGCGAGAGCGGGAGCAGAAACGAGTGACCAGAGACGACAACGAGAGCAATACGATGTACTCAGGCTTCAAGTGCCCGCGGCTGGGCCTGACTTCCGGAATGAACCGTAGGGAGACTAAGAGGTAGAAAAACAAAACTGATATTAATGAGTCAAGGGTGCGAGGTGATATACACGCGAGCCGTAACACGACGCATCCTGAAACTAAGTCGAGAGTATAGTGAGAGAGGAGACTATAGAGGGGAAGGTGGGAGAGTGCAGGTACGACGGACAAGGAGAGAGTGAACGGACACAAGTGAGTCAAAGGGAGATGGGCGTGTACATGAGAAACGGAAAGAATTTAAACAAGGGAAACCGGGATACGACGCACAACAAAAGACCTCCGACGACAGCGCGATGACCGGCGCGATTTCCAACAGCGTCTTGTGGGTGGCTAAGGACAACAGGAGCGGGTGAGTGGCGATCTTGACATCTTGAAATGGACAGGTGATATGGGCGATGCGAAGGAGACGGGATGGCGATGTGACGAGGTCGGAAGACCCAGGGAACAAAGCGACACGAGGGCGAGGACGCTGTACGGAGCCGAATCCGTATGAGTCCGTAGGCGGAGGGGATCCCGCAGGGGTTACAGAGGGACAGAGGAGGAAGGGCCGAGTCCGAAGCGTTCGCGACGGATGCGAACGGACGAGGGCGGGAACGAGCGTGATTGGGCGAGACGAGTGACGATGCCGTCCGAGGCGGCGAGGCGAGGCGAGGCGAGGCGACGACGAGTGAACTGGGTAGGAGTGCCCGAGCGGCGGGCCTGACTCGAACCGAGATCACGCTGAGACGAGACGATAAGGGGGAAAAACAAGATTGACTAGTATTAACGAGCCAAGAACGCGAGCTTAAATACAAGTGGAACTGTAGCTACGAGCGAGCCACTGGTATGAAACGACATCATTGTGTGAGCGCATGTGAGCTCTTGCAACTTCAGCCCTGAGTTGGGCCACTTGCGGAAGTTGCGACCGCTTAACTGCAGGTGTGCCCATACTGTTGGCTGTCCGCGTGCGTCCAGGACGCGTGGGAATGTGCTCATTCACTTTACTTAGTTTCATGCGCGCGTACAACATTGCTGCAAATCACATCCTCTGTGTACATCCGACACTACAGTAGTACAGGTGTGCAGACACCGCCGGCTGTCTGCGTGCGTCCCGGACACGTGGGAATGTGCTCACTAAGTTTGACGCATTCAGATGTAAAATTGATGCGCGCGCGCGCACGACAAAGTTGCACACGCCAGTATCTGTGTACATCACTGCAGGTGTGCCCATACTGTTGGCTGTCCGCTGTCCGCATGCGTCCAGGACGCGTGGGAATGTGCTCATTCACTTATTCTCACGACAACAAAGTTGCACACTCAAGGCTCTGTGTACATCACTGCGGGTGTGCACATACTGCTGGCTGTCTGTGTGTGTCCAGGACGCGTGAGAATGTACTCATCCACTCCCAGCCTTGTGCCTGCGTCCAGGGCGTGTGTGACTCTCCTCATCTTATTTACATTCGCACACTCAGATGGAGGACAGTGCAATACTGTACTGCTGCCTCTCTGCGTGCGTGCAGGACACGTGACAATCTGATCATTTAGTATCACACACATGTGGATTTGGTGCACACATGTATGTAACAAACCAGCCTCTGCATGAGTGAGTACCGCCAGCCCTGCGCGTGCGTCCAGGACGCGTGGGAATCTCTTCACTTAACATTGCTTAACATTATATACTCACATGCACAATCGATGCCTGCGCGCATCTATCAAATATGTGTGCGCCAGCCTCTGTGTGAATGAACACCGCCAGCCCTGCGCGTGCGTCCGGGACGCGTGGGAATCTCTTCACTTAGCATTATATACTCACATGCACAATCGATGCCTGCGCGCATCTATCAAATATGTGTGCGCCAGCCTCTGTGTGAATGAACACCGCCAGCCCTGCGCGTGCGTCCGGGACGCGTGGGAATCTCTTCACTTAGCATTATATACTCACATGCACAATCGATGCCTGCGCGCATCTATCAAATATGTGTGCGCCAGCCTCTGTGTGAATGAACACCGCCAGCCCTGCGCGTGCGTCCGGGACGCGTGGGAATCTCTTCACTTAGCATTATATACTCACATGCACAATCGATGCCTGCGCGCATCTATCAAATATGTGTGCGCCAGCCTCTGTGTGAATGAGTATCACCACCAGCCCTGCACGTCGTTCAGGATAAGTGCAGAGTTTCCCATCCTTATGTTACACACTCAAATCGACATTCTGTAGTATCTCGACAAATGTCCTCCAATCATGACTACCGTATTTGATCTCTTTCTCATTCGTAACTCATGGCGCTCGACTTTGGCCCTTCCCGCCTTTCTCACCTCCACCTAAGTCACGATGTCGTGACCCACTGGCAGGGCGAGAGCTGTGTCCCTGCGCTGTGAGGAATTGTTCATCCTGCGCTGGAGTACTTCGGCCAGATCGACCGCGCCTCAAATGCACGGCCTTTGGACCGATCGCGCGGTCTCCCTTCGGGCGCTTCTGTGAAGAAACCTCAGACCCCTCATCCTCTGACACTTCTCGACTCCGCTTTGACTGCATTGATGCGCTGCTACCGGCGGAAGGCGTGATGGATCGCATCCTGGGTGCCGAAGTTGGCCTGCTCGATTGTGACGAGAATTCGTAATCAGGTCCTGCCTCCTCATTTGGCGTCCTCTCTGAGTCGAGCGTCATTCTTCTCAACCCTTCGCTTGCGCCATCGTCCTCCGCACCTACCAGAGGCCTCGCCGCCGCCGCGCCTGCGGTCTGACCTGTCCCCGTCGCTTCGACGTCGGAAGGTCCACCAGAAGCCGCCTGCTTCCTGCTCTTTGGCCTAGCACGCGGTGCCCTGATATCGCTCTCCTTCCCCTTGCTTTTCTCCTTTGAAGCCTTTCCTTTGCGTTTGCTAGTCGAAGCGACGGGCGACCCCGCCGTCCCACCTTCATTCGCCCCAGAGTCGTCGTCCAGCAGGGTCTCGTCTGAGTCTCCTTGCTCCAATGCCTTGCCTTCAAACACATCCATTTAGTCTCCTAACCAAACGTCGTAGTGTCACAGACTTGGTCAACGCACGTAATGAGCCCCCAATGTTCATGAACGCCTCCTGAATGAACCCCTTGCTGAACGACAGATTGTTAAGAAGGACGTCTGGAGATCTTCCTCCGATCAGTCTGTACACGTGCACCTTCTTCCTTTGAGGGTGACGCCAAACTCTTCCGATGAGCTGCTGGTCGCTCATCACTGACCACAGGACGTCCTATCGTGCAAACCGCCATCGCGTATCAGTATCACGCCTCTTCATCACCTCCCTTTCATAACGTAACCCACACGCACCATAATGATTAAAATGTTTGCAAAGGCTATGTTGAGACCGAGCGATCCGACGTTGGATATGAGCAGCACGCGCGGGCCATTACGCCCACTGTTCTTGAATTTCTCGAGCGTCGATATCCTCTCTCGCTGTTTCATCTTGCCGTCGATCGTGAGAACATCTATCTTGTGGTGGTCGAACACCTGCCATGAGGAAGGGGTCAACACGCCATTCAACCTGCTTCATCACAACAACTCACCATCTGGATAAGTTTGAACGAGGTAAGAAAATAACAATATACGATGATCTTATCCGGCATCGAAGCTGTGCGCGACACTCCTCCATGTTCTGGTGCTATCCCCTCCTGTGACCCAAGGACTGGTGACCCAGGTGGTGACGACGCCGGCGTCACCGGCGGTGTCAAGAACGCTTCTGGTGGACAATGACGGCTCGGTTCAATGCCTGGCGCATTGTCGACGGATAGGTGGTGGTGTACTATCTCCACAAGAGTGTTCAGCTTGCAGGATGGAATGGTGCGATACCCCTCGTAGGTGTTTAAGAGGTTGGGGTCTTCGTACAGGTTTTTAATCGCAAACACCGGGTGAAACAGGCATTGTCTGACAGACAAGTAGAAATTCTGGGTTCATTGGTCAGCCGTCCTGTGGTCCACATCGTCACCCCAAACCAATTACTCACCTCGCTGGAGAACTGTCGCGGGAACGATGGGTTGTCCAGAGCTTTCGTAGCCAGAGCTTCAAGCGCATCATACTCATGCTCATACAGCTTGAGCAGACATATGTGTTCTTCGTATGGCTCAAGACCAGAGATGGCCTTGTTTTCATGGTCCAGTGAGTTGACCGTCCGCCGAATGACTGCGCCCCTATACTTCTCCCGCACGACCGCCATCCATTTCGCGTTCTCTTTACGGAAATTCTGGTCCACCGCATTGTTTACCGCAGATATCAGGCCTTGGTCATCATCATTACCTTCGAACATTCGATGAAGCGCTTGACGAGATTCCGCTTGGCGTTCCAACAACAGATTCTTGTCGTCCCGCTTAGCCCGAGCCAGGCTGCGCTTCATATCGTCGAGTTCTTCGTTCGTGCGGTTGTCATCTTTGAAGCCTGAAAGACCGATCACCTTCCCAATGTGCCACAAATCCTGAGTGCGCATTCGATGCCCCGGGCCAGTTCAGCCACCTCCACGTTACGCACCCCACCATGTACGCACCGAAGGTCGTGTTTGCACCGGCGTCGCGGTCATCCCCACAAACAAGTCTGCCTTCTCCCTCAAGGCGAGCATAGACGTGTACACCTTGTTCGGGTTGCGGAAGGCGTGCGCTTCGTCAATCGCAATAGCCAGATATCGTCGTCCAAATATGGTATGCTCTTCAGGTGTGCTTGGCTTCACTTTCGGAACCCGCGTCCCAATACAAGGTGCATGGATGAAAGTCGAGTCTGATTGTATTGCCTATGGTCCCGTTATTTGGTTTCCATCAGTCATCATCCCGACCACTCCCACTGGCACTTACCGTGGTCGACGCAACATAGATGCGCATGTATGGCGAATGAGATGACCGCTTCTCCAATTCCGCCCACATATTATAGTGTGATTTGTGTCCCGCAAAATACAGTATCACGTCGAACGAGCCACTTTGCAAGAACCGGTTGCATTCCGACGCGACTTGGTCAACAAGCATCGGTGGCACCACGAAGAGGAATGGACACTCAGGAAGCGTCGCCTTCTTCCCCGCGAAGTTAGTCCATTCCTGTGTCCCTGCTATCTCTTAGCATAATGCGCGGTGGCGTGTGGCAATATCAAATACGCACCCCATATTCCAGGATACCGCTTCGTTTCGGAATAGAATCGACGGTAATATGTCATCACCGCGCGATCCGCAGAGGCAGCCCCTATGCGTGCAGAGACGTTAGCAACCGAGCCACATCCGCGCAGGCTCCCGCGCCGCGTATACACCTTTGTGATACCATTCTGAATTGCTAACCGCGTTTACCAGTCCCGCAGCGACATGCACGGCAGCAGCAGCGCAAGAGCAACACACGAATACCAGGAGAAGCCACGTCAAGCGCAGACCTGACCGCGAGCGCCACAGTTGCGCGGCGGCCCACACATCACCTACAAGTCCCAGAGGATATTGCGCATCGACGGAAGCATTTACAGGTCCCACTACAGAATGCAACTTGAACGCAGTTCCTTCAAGAGCGACCCACAGCGCGACGAGAAAAACAAGTGCGACGTTCAGCAGCGGCGCCATTTGCACGCACACGTCTGCGGCGTAGTTGGAGATCGGCGACGATCACCAGCACATGCGACAGCATTCACGACACCCGCGGCAACGTGCACGACACCAGCGGATCAGCGGCAACGTACAACGAGGAGCATTGCAAGTCCAGCAGCAGCGAGTGCGCCGGCGTCGCGCGGATCTTCGTGGCTCACGCAAGGATCAAAATCGGTTCTACGCGTCAGTAACAGCGTTCTCAAGTCCCGCGAACGCGTGCGCGACAAGAGTGACTTTGCATCAGGAGAGAAACACTCGCTGGCGAATTACCTCAAGCACAAGTGTGCTAGCAAGCGCACCGCAACCGCGCAGCATTCGGCGACTCGGCTAGGCGTCAAGGACGACACCGCATACCAGCTCACGCGTTTACGACTCCCGCGACACTGCGCCCGGCGAACGCAGCTCAGCCGAAGACATCGGCACCACCGCGCAAGACAGACTCAAGCGTGCAAGATGTACTGACTCAGCCATGCCCGCACGGACTCCCGCGACTCGCCGTGAGGACTGTAGATTTCCCAGGAGCATTCTAGGCACCCGACACTCATGCGCAGCGACACGCGCGACCGCCACGCCTTGACGCTGATTTGTCACCCTCTAGCAGACCGCGCCGTGAAGTACATCGTGTCAGCCACCGAACCACGAAGCAGCGGACCGCCGCCCTCGACTAGGAAGACAACCAAGGCCATCAGCAGCCGCAAGAGCGACGCCAAAGACCTCAGAGCCGCACACAGCAAACACGCGACGACTTCACCCACAGCACGCGCCTCGCTTCTGCACAGACCCAGCAGCAGCCAGTACGCACCGCGCCCAACTCGGCAAGAGCAAGACTCATGCCACACACGCTGAAGACACCTGCGATCGGCACGGGCACCACATCTGAGCGATTGCGACGCACGCGGATGACTGAGGACAGTCAAGATCTCAGTGAGGAGATGATACGACTGCGCTCTCCCTGGGCCCTGAAGAGGCTAATTTCGCGTTTTATAGCTTTGTTATTCTCACTTTACTCACCCACACTTTCCGCGCTTTTGCACGCTTTCTAAGCGCCGCATTCCCGCGCTTTGCCACTTTCCCGCGCGCTTCCGCGCTTTCCCGCGCTCTCTGTGCGCGCTCGGTCTCCCACTTGCCCCGGACTGTCCCCTTCGCGTTTTAGCATTCCCCTTTCCCCTGTTTATCCAATTCACCCTCTTTCCCTAGCCTACCAGTATATAGTCCATGTAATTACAACCTTTAGACCCCAGATTAGAACAGAGCCTTCTCCTCTCACTTCAGAGCTCAGTAAGCTCGCTCTTCGCGTTCCCCAGTGTGCCGCACTCGTGCGCGGCCTTAGTGACTAGAACCCGACGCGTTCCCGACCCCGGCGGCCACCTATACCAAGTTTTGCGCCGCGCCAAAGCGTGCGCGACCGTTTCCGACCACTCGCGACAGAACGACCCCATCTCCCTTCCCAACCTCGCCGCACTCGCGCGCGGCATTAATTGTTCTACACCGACGCGTCCGCTACCGCCGTGGACCTACATACGACATCTCGCGCCCCGCGGAGGCCTGCGCGACCGCTTGCGACGCTTCACACCCCCCAAATCCTGCACGCACCATAGACCGTTTCCTAGTGATCAGGGAGTCAGGGACGGTTTAGGGTATCACCGCGGGAATCCGCATGCAAGCGGCGCTATTGGTATGCGTCGTGTTTGTACTTCTCTTCGCGCCGGGAGTCACTCTTGACTATGTTGATTCACAAGTACTGTGCATGTCGCTGCGGGTACCGTATGTGCTGCCACGAGTACTAGTCGCTATCGCCGAGCTCCTGATGCGCCGCGGATGTCCGCGCGCACATGCCGCTGCCGTTGGGGTCTTGCACTTGCGATCCTCACTGCACTGGTGGCGGTGGCGGTGAAGGGTAGAGGTAGCAGCGACACAGAGAAGGCGAGGGTGCAGACGGCTGCAGCAAGGACGACTCGGGCGGCGGTGGCGAGGGGGCAGAGCGGCAGCAGCGAGAGGCAGACAGTGGCAGACGCAGACAGTGGTGGCGAGAGCGCAGATGACGAGAACGAGGATGACGCAGACGGCGGCAGCGGCGAGGGGCAGAGGCAGCAGCGACACAAAGAGGGCAAGGGTGCAGACGGTTGCAACAAGGATGGCGCATGGCCGCGGCGGCGGGGAAGAGCGGCGGCAGCGAGGGGCAGAGGCAGCGACAACGCAGAGAGGGTGAGAGTGCAGATGGCTGCAGTGAGAACGATCCAGGCGGCGGGGGGGGTGCAGATGACGACAATGCAGACGGCGGTAGCGAGGGCGCAGGCGAAAGTGCAGACGGCGATGACAAGTTGACAACACAGACGACGGCAGTGAGGGCGCAGGCAGCGACACGGATGGCAGTGACGATGGTGTAGACGGTGAAGACGAGGAAACAGACAGCAGTGACGACGATGCAGAGAGGGCAGCGACGACGCAGATGGCGACGGAGAGGGGGAAGAGCGGTGGCAGCGAGGGGCAAGGCGGCGGCGGCGGCGGCAGCGGAGAGACATAGACAGGGTGGCGACGGTGTAGACGGCGACGGCGAGGACACAGACAGTGGTAGCGACAGCGCAGACGGCGACGGCGAGGGGCAGAGAGCAACGGCGAGGCAGAGAGCGGCAGACGCAGAAGGCGACGATCACTATGACCATGACCACGAGTCCACGACCACGACCACAACCGACCACGTAGAGGGCGGCAGCGAGGGTGCAGACAGCAGTGGCGAGACATGGACAGCGGTGGTGACGATATAGATGGCAACGGTAGAGAGCGGCAGCAAGGGGGCAGATGGCGGCGAGGATGACGCTGTACGGAGCCGAGTCCGTGTGAGTTCGTAGGCGGAGGGGATCCCGCAGGGGTTACAGAGGAGGATAGAGGAGAGGCCGAGTCCGGAGCGTTCGCGACGGCGACAGCCAGTGCGAATGCGATCGGACGAAGGCGGGAACGGGAGCTAGCGGGGAAGCAAGGCGAGGGCGAGATCGATATGAGACGAGAGACGAGGAGCGAGAAGGAACGAGTAGAGGAAACGGTGAGACGCGATGTCCTTCGAGTGCCCGCGAATGGGCCTGACTTCCGCGATAATCACGCAGCGAGAAAGAGAGGGAAGAAGTGGCGACCGGGCGCTGTGTATTCAGCCAGAAACCAAGGGACTTTAAATACACAAGAGAACTCTAACTACGGCAGAACTAAGTAGGTAGAGAGTAAGAGAGATAGTAGTGTAGGATAAGAGTGGCATAGGGGAAATGAACAACAATAGAGCGGGACGCGGAAATGATCGAGTCAGACAAACGGTAAGGTACGAACCGGCGAGACGATACAAAGGAGTCGAGGAGACAACAAACAGAAGGGGCCGAGACAGTGAGAACGGGCGTAGCGAGCCTGACATCTTCAAAGGGGGATGGGCGGTGCGACGGAGACGGGACTCAGATGTTTGAGGGACAAAGACAGCACGAGGCGCGAGGACGTGCGGCCTGCGTACGGGGGCTGGGAGGCGTCTTGTGAAGGGGATTGGTGTCGACGGCGATCCATGGCGACGAGAGGCGAGGGCGGGCGAGGGCGAAGGATATGTCGAGCGAGAGAGGAGGGGAGATCGAGGAGTGAGCTAGTGCGGGACGATATGACCGATATGGCAAGCCAGCCATGTGACGCCGGACCGAGACCGAAAACACCGAAATTTTGGGCCCGAGCTATCCTTAACAACGCAGGTGGCGGCGCCGCGCACAGCTGAGAGCCCAGTCTGACTACCCAAAATGGTATGATCTCCTATTCGTACTTTTGAGTGGCTCGAGCCTCGAGCCGGCTCAGCCCAGCTGGAGCCAGCTCAATTGGGAATGGCTTGGCTCGGCTCGTCCTTTTATGGTCGAGCTGTGCTTAGCTGAGCCAAGCCAAGCTGAGCCGAGCCACGGCATCACTAGACCGAGCCGAGCCTTAGTGCATGGCTCTCACTGCCGAGCTGAGCCAAGCATGTCTAAATACCGGCTTTCTCCGGTTTGACTGGCTCGAGCTCGGCTTGAGCCAGAAGCCGGTGTGACTTGCTCAGTTTACAGACCAGGACTCTATTCGCGGGCCTCAGCGTCTTGGACCAGTCTTGCTGCCTGCCCCGGCTCGCTGTGTCTTTGTAATACCACTATTAAATTATGAATACCAGTTCTCTACGAATGTCTGACAGTTCTATGTACACATGAACTCGATGTCATTCGCCATCGTCTCCCTGAGGTTCCAGCCAATACACATTCAAGCGGTCGCGCCGACAACATACTTCGCCTCCACACGGACACGGCGACAGACACCATGCAGGCGCTCGGTCAAAGCGGCAGCGGAGGCGGGTAAGCCCGTGACGGTGCTGTCGAGCCGCGCAGGCCATGTCACGCTGTTGCAACTGCGCGGGTTGTACAAGACGTTCGCATACGTTCCCACCGCGGCTGACCAGAATACACTCGGGGTATTTGGCTTCCGGAAAGATTACCTGAGTAAGACAGATCTGACTATGTTCATGACTTACTTTCGCTCCGATGTGCAACCTCCCAGTCTGGCAACCTTCACTGTCGAGCTGGTGAACGGCGGCAGGTACGAACTGAACAACCCCACCATAGAAGCGAACATTGACGCCCAGTACACCTCGGCCATGGCTTACCCTACCCCGATCATTTTCTACAGCATCGGTGGCTCAGAGAAGTGGTCGACGGACGGCGGCGAGCCACTCCCTGGAGACACAGACCTCGAGTCGCTCGATTACCTGCTCAAAAAGACCGATAACCCCCCTTGGAGATCATACGTCAAGGTCCTGGTGGTACACTTACCTGTGCCTTGTCATGTGCATGAGTTGACGACGTGACACGGCCCCAGCTATGCAAAAAAATATTGAAGTCGATAAAAAGACTTTGTATGACTACACTCACTGTCTGGGTGTGGCGAGCTGGGTGAGGGGCAAAGCATCATCTCCTGTTGATACAAGGGGGTGATGGAGGCAAAGAACTTGAGGAACAAGCCGAACAACAAAATGGTTGGAAGGAGATACTGGGACAGAAACGGGGCAGATGAAGTTGCGAATACCGTAATACGTGGTACGTGGATACAATGGCGAAGGCACGGATGAGTTTCAAAGGTGTGAATCGATCTCTTTCGGTGGGCAGACGAGAGGGTACGGGAGCCAGTTGAAGTGGATTGAGAAATGGAAGGCTGTGTGAGAGTGGTGTGTGGCTGTATGCGAGTGGAGGATGGCTGTGTCTGACTAGGCATTCAGGTGCGAGATGAGACTGTACTTGGGTGATATATGCCACAACCGTAGTCAGGAGGTGCGGAAGTCCTGGGTGTGGTCTGAGCATTGGTTGCTGGGGGTCGATGAGTGTAGGACGGAGGCAACGGGGGCCTGTAAGACGGTTGTGTCCAGATTTGAGTAGTGCCGCCGTTCAACGAAGATGAGGGGTATGATCATCGTCATTTCCACCACCGCACAATAAATTCTGCACCATACATAAGGCTAAGACTGACAAAATAAGACTACAGTAAACAGAACACAGGTCCCACAAAACTACAACAGTGTTGGTATACATGAGGGCTATAAAGTTTAGCGTTTCCCCTGTATTCTCATGGGAGTGGTCCGAGTGGGGGTGGGAGTACAAAACTTGCTACTGGATTGTAGGATCTGTGTGCGAATTGAAGAGCGAAGACTAAATGGCTGCAATCAGCACCGGTTATGCGGTTATCCATACAACATGAGGATACTTACACCCGGTCACTGGAAACAGGTTCATGGCCTGGACTGACAATAGAGAGAGTGGGGAAAGGTAGCGCTTCGCCAGGGTGGTCTGCCTCTGCTGCTGAGCACCACGAGAGAATAGAGTGAAGGTATTGGTAGTCTGGCTTCTTGTCGAAGCCAAGTGAACAGACATAGGTGACAAAATTGCAGAAGGGAGTGGGTAAGCCTTCGCACAGCTCTTCTGCCGTGACCAACTTTTTCTTCTGGAGGACTGCCTTCTGATCACTGCGGGCAGAAGTTATCGTCCAAGGTAAGTTACCGCGTGCTGAAAAAATGATGGTATAGACGAGCGACTCCAGGTTGTCACGACGTGATTGGGCATGTCCTTGCTGGCAATCTATGGACGTGAATGGAAGAGTCCCGACTATCGAGTGATCGTTGGAATATGGGATGTGTAAATAAGTTGCAGGATTGTGGAATAGCCGTGCCAAGCCGAAGTCGATGAGGAAGACAGCAGTGTGAGGGCGGCCAGCTTGAACCATGAAGTTGTCTGGTTTGATGTCACAATGGACGTAGTGCCGAGTATGCAGCGACTCGATTGCTGAGAGCTGGTGACACAAGACAAGTTCAGTGAAATCATTTTACGAATGTGATGAACATACCATTTGGCTGGCATACAGGAATGTCTTCCTCTGGTCGACCTGTTCTTCGTCAATCAAATCACCAAGCGAAGTCCCAAGATGATCCAGGACAATAACTTCACATAGGCCTTCCTTCCCATACCAGTGTACTGGAGTGACACCTGCGCAGGCGCCAAGAGCTGAATACACATCGTATTCATGACTGAGCCTCGAAGGCAAGTGATCTGCGCGCCCTATCTTCAGAGCAATTTCAGTGCCTGTCATTATATCTCTCCCTAAATAGACACTCCCTAGAGAGCTTAGAAATAGGTGTCGAATTTGAGTTAGAGTCGGCAGCTCACCAGAACCACCAGAACCGAGTAGTTTTCCTACTCTATACCTGGCCAGCAACACGCACAAAGTCTAGTTGAAGAGGAATGGAACGTTTCTCAGAGGTTTGCCGTCGATTTTGAGGGCACATGGTCACCACCAACATGGAGCGTGAACAAAGGGGGGTGCAAGAAGGAGGCCAACGACAATTTGTTGTATCCAAGTTCACGTTCACAACTCCAATGTCAGCTCCGTGGAGACAAATACTGTCAAGTCCAACTCGATATTCATTGCTTGTAGATACGTAGATAATTCTCATTGTCGTAGATACTAAACTCCTTCAATATATTGTCCAAAGCAGCCTCTGAATCCTCCACTAAGAGAGAGGTGAGAGGGTCCTTCTCCTGACTCGTCGCCTCAGTCATCGCTGATTCCGGTGTTGCCCACCCTGCCATGAAATTGAGCCGTTCCTTCTTGATTGAGAACTTGAACAGCTGAAGCGCTTCCATGAACGTTGACTTGATCCGGTTTCATTTCGCGGTGTCTGTCTTCTTTGCTGACAAGAACACACGTTCGCAGGGGACGGAGGTTGCCTGGATAGGGAGGTAATCCATGGTCGATCGCGAACAAAGTAGGGAACTCAGTCCTGTTTAGTGTTCGAAAGTCCAGTCCCATGAACCGGAAAAAAACCGGGACCGGACCGGACCGCAACCGGTTGCAACCGGACCTGCGGTTGCGGTCCATGTGCACCAGAGGTGACCCAGTTGCGGTCCGGTTGCGGTTCACTGGAATTCAACGCCGTCACAGGGACTGGTTGGAGCCGGTCTCAACCGGTCCAGGGCAAAGTTTGGCAGAAGTCCATGTATTGCACACAAGATTGCACACAGAGTAGTATTTGTACATTAGCTATGATACAGTTACAAGAACAAGAATTCCCGCCGCAGCCTGAGTGCTCACAGTTCACTGTCCAGGACCCCGAGTCATTGTGTCGAACTGTTGTCGTCGCCCGTTGTGACATAGTCCTTGTTGTTCTCGTCGCTATCGCCGTTGTTGTTCTCATCGCTATTGTCGTCGTGATTGCCGTCGTCACCGTTGTTGTGGCCCGGGTCGACATCGCCCGTCGTATTCACTGCCCTGCCGTTCCAAGTCGTCGTGGTTGCCGCATTGTCGCCACCGTTGGTGTCGTAGCTGTGGCCGGGGCTGCGCCACTGCTGCCGCCGCCATCGTAGTCGAGGCCGCCGTGGTTCGTGGTTCGTGCAGCTTGGGGCTGTGTTGGCGAAGTGCGTCATGGTCGTGGGCAACAGCGCTGCGGCGGGGCAATCGCTAAGGTAAGCAAGAGATGCAGCGAACAAGATCGGCAATCACCGGGCACGTGCTTATGCGACAGTTGTTGACGGTCCATTGTGTATGCCATACACCTTGACCCACCCGGACGACGACAAACTCCCACTACAGACACATTCGCTGCAAATCACGACGACGATGACGACGACAAAACAAAATACCACGCTTCCCTGAGCCGAACGACTCAGGACGAGCTGCAACCTATCGCCGGCGCCCTGCCAACGCAGGGCTAATCGCAGCCCCAAACTCAACAGCAATACCGACCGGCATCTCAACTACAGCTACAACACCGTCAGCCAAAGACGACGACGCAACCACAACGACCGGGCGACGTCCAGAATCGGCTCACGACGATAGCGATGACGAGAACGGGTGACCGCGACGACGGCGGGGATGCGACGACTTGGACGCAGCGACGATGACGGGGTAGCGGCTGCGGTGGGCATTATAGTAGTACTGCAAATTGTTTTGTAGATACTACTAATACTACAAGACTTGTTTAAATACATGAATACATGATACTGTAGTCTTGACTGCAGTTCTACGCAGTTGCAGTCGGTCCATGGTCGGTTGCAACCGGCCCTGGGTGAGCCGGTTTAGACCGCATGGACCGGTTTTTTGAGAATCCGGCAACCGGGTAGGACCGACTCCTGTCGGCTCGGTCCGGTTTTGGGGCTCGGGGATGAACCGATGGATCGGTCCCGGTCCCGGTCTTTCCAAATTAGGCAAAAAAACCGGACCGGACCGGACTTTCAATCACTAGTCCTGTTGGCCTATTCACAGTGAGTCAGAGCCCAAGCCTCGTTAAGTCATACAAACTTACCTCCCAGAAGCGTAGGATGTCAGTGTTCTCAGAAGATACCTGGCCCATCATGTACTTCTGGTACTCGGCATCGACGCTCAACACACGAGCCTCCTTCTTATCAAATGCGGGTTCCACTGCAAAGTGTGTTGGAGATGCCCTACGTCTAGCAACCGGAGCGGGTGGGACAGGGGTACTGGGTCCTACGGTCACAGCCGTTGATGGTGCTTGGTAATGGGACATCTGGGCGACAGACAGTTGGAATAAGAGAGTATAATAATATGGCACATACAAGCCTGATGATTGTTTTCTTAGCCCTCTCGATATACCCAGTGTCCCACTTGGATTCGATCCACGAGAAGCGTACAGCGGGATTGAGGACTAGAGGTCGGCTTAAGTGTGATGACAGAGTGGTAATATTAAGACTTACACATAGTGACGACATACGCGATCGTATCGTCCATTCGAATATAGTATTTGGTCTAGGGATGCCGGGGTGTGGTTCGGATTGGGGTTTGGACCCGAACCGCACCGGACCGCACTCCGGGTTCGGTTCGGTCCGGGGTGCGGTTCGGGGCCCAGCTAGAGGGTGCGGTCCGGGGTTCGCCATTGGCTGAGTTGGTGTGGACCCGGTCCGGACCGGACTGCACCTTGGACCGCAAGTACAAAAGAGCGGCCAATACCAAGGCCAATACAGAAAAATATGTTTATTGTATAATGAAATATCTACGTGTAGCTACTACAGGACTAGCCCTTTCGTTGTCGTCGCTATCGCCGCGTTGCACCGTCGTTGTCGTTGTCGTCGGCATCGGCATCGTCATCGTCGCCTTTTCACCGCGCTGCACCGTACTGTCGTCGTCGTTGCTGTTGCCATACGGTCGCCCCCATCGTTGTTGTTGTCGCTGCACCGTCGTCCCCATCATTGTCGCTGCTGTCACTGCGTCGCCGTCACAGCACTACTTAGAGGGTAATGGTAGTGTTGTCTCAAGAACTCCCAGGCGATGCCCAGGCCGTGGTTGACGGCTTCTACCTCCCTGGTAAATGGAAGCTCGAATCGTATCGGCCACGGGAACGGCAGGCCTTGTACGGGAAGAAGCGCATTATGTTCGCCGTGTGCAGATGTGTCGCCCGATGGGGGCTGACCGCGGTCACGATCGCGCGTGTCAGAGGACGGTGAAGTGATATCGATCATCATAACGGATGTTGGTGTGGAGCTCGCTGGGCCCTCAGCAGGAGCGAGTGGCGTCGAATCTGGGGCGGCACCGTTGCTCGTGCTCGTGCCATAGCTCACGACGGTAGCTGTAACGGTGACTGAGGGTGAGTGGCCATCTTTCCGCAGGGAATCACGCCCCCAAAAAGGAAGGTGCCAAGAAAGTCACGTTTCCTCTGTCATCACAAAACGGGCATCCCCGAACAGCATTCGAGCTCAGTAAACTTTACTCTTAGTAAGCGCAAATAAAACACTTTCTTTTTAAAAATGCTATTTCCTTAATCGTACGCTTTGTTTTTAGTCATCAAACATAAATCTCATATGTTTTTTTAAGATATTCACACAACTTAACAAAACAATAAATATATTTTTATTATCTAATTGGGCTACATCGTCTAAGTCGTACTATGGCGCGCGAAAATGCGGTGCGGGCGCGGTGAACGCGGGCGCACTGAGACCGTCCAGCCCCGCTGCGCGACACGGAGGGAGGCGGGGTCGGCTTGGCCTCGTGCACCCCTTCCCGTGCGAACGGGGCGCCACAGGTCTTTCCGCGTGTGCCGCGCGCGGTCAAGGGGAAGGGTGGGGCCGGAGGTGGCGTGCCCTCGCGGGGGCGGCGCGGCCAAGTGGCAAGGGGAGGGGCCAGGGACGACGGGGAGAGGGGGCGGCATGCGGTCCACCCCCCTTCCGTGCGAATGCGGAAGGGTAGGACCGAAGTGGCGTGCCCTCGCGTGCCCATTTGCCGCGCGAACGGGGCGGCGAGGTCAAGGGAGAAGGGGAAGGGCCGAGGGCGACGGGGAAGGAAGGGGCCGGAGGTTGCGTGACCTCGCGTGCACCCTTCCCGCGCGTACGGGGCGGGGCGGTCAAGGGTGAAGGGGAGGGGGGTGGCATGCGGTGCGCCCCTCTTCTGTGCGAATGCGAAAGGGTTGGGCCGGGGGTGGCGTGCCCTCGCGTACGAGGGGGCTCGGTCAAGGGACGGGCCGGTGGCGACGGGGAAAGGGGGCGGCGTGCCCCTGGTGCGCACCTCTTCCGCGCAAACGGGGAAGGGAGAGGCCGGGGGTAGCGTGCCCTTGTGTGCCCCTTTACGCGGCCGAGGGGGCAAGGGGAGAGGGGGCGGCGTCACCCCTTCCGCGGGAATGGGGAAGGACGGCGGCGCGGTGCCCTCGCGCGAATGGGAAGGGAGGGGCCGGGAAGAGAGGGAGAGGGCGGTGGCGGGGTGCCTTCATGCGCACCCCTTCTGTGCGAATGGGCGGCGCGGACAGGGGAAGAGTAGGGGGCGAAGGAGAGGGACGGCGGGACGTGGGGGAAGGGTGTGCCCTCGTGCGCTCCCTTTCTGCGTGAACGGGGTGGCGCGGACTGGGGGATAAGGAGGGGGCGGCATGCCCTCGTGCGCTCCCCCTTTCTACGCGAGAAGGGGTGGCGGACAGTGCGGGAGGGGGAAGAGGAGGGGGGGATGGGAGGGACGACGCTCTTTGCACACCCGATTCTGTACGAATCGGGTGGCACGCGATAGGACGGTGGGAAAGGAGGGGTGGCGCGCCAGTGGAACGCAGCCACGTCAGCGGACGTGCTGACGTGGCAGACACGTTTGGCTTCCGCCACAGGGTCTAGAACGACCCTTCCCCCTGCTTTCCCCTGCTTTCCCTCCCCCCCCTGCTTTCCCTCACAATTCGTACATTCGTACGGAATTGTGTGTGATAGTAGGCCCACCCACGTCTCCTCTCCTCCCTCCCTCTCCTCTCCTCCCAACCCCCTCATTCGCGCGAAAAGGGGACGCAGGCCGAAGTCCCTGCATCGCGCGCAGAGAGGGGCGCACCAGGGTAAGTCGCCCGCCCCTCCCTTCCCCCGCATTGACCGCCGCCGCCCCCTTCGCACGCAGATAAGGGGCGCACAATGCCCGCCGCCCCCCGACCTCCCGGGCCCTCCCTTCTCCCCGTCCGCGCCACCACGTTTGCGCGGAAGGAGGGCGCACGAGGGCATGCCGCCGCCGCCGCTTCCCCTGTCCGCGGCACCCCATTCGCGCGAAAAGGGGGCGCACGAGGGCTCGCCCCCTGCCCCTCCTCTTCCTACTTAGCCGCGCCTGTACGCGCGGGAAAGGGAGCACGCGACCCCCCGGCCCTTCCCTTCCCTTCGCGCGGAAGGGGGGCGTACAGGAGCACTCCGCCCCACCACCCCGCGTCGGCCCCGGCCCTTCCCTCTTGTCCGCGCAACCCCGTTCGCGCCGACAGGGGGCGTGCGAGGCCAGACCGCCCCACCTCTCCACGTCGGCCCCGCCCCCGCCCCGTCCCTCTTGTCCGCGCCACCCCATTCGCGCGGAGTGAGGGCGTGCGAGGGCAAGAACACGCGGAAAGGGGACACGTGAGGGCACGCGACCCCTCGCCTCTCCTTCCTCATTCGCGCGGAAGGGGGGCGCGCGAGGGCACACTGCCCCGCCTCTCCGCGTCGCCCCCGCCCTCTTCCCCTTCCCTCTTCGCGCCACCCCGTTCGCGCGGAAGGGGGGTGCACGACACCGCCCCGCTCTCCGCGTCGCCCCCGCCCCTTTCCCTTCCCTCTTCGCGCCGCGTGCGAGGGCAAGCCGCCCCGACCTGTGGCGCCCCGTTCGCGCGGGAAGGGGTGCACGAGGCCAAGCCGACCCCGCCTCCCTCCGTGTCGCGCAGCGGGGCTGGACGGTCTCAGTGCGCCCGCGTTCACCGCACCCGCACCGCATTTTCGCGCGCCATAGTACGACTTAGACGATGTAGCCCAATTAGATAATAAAAATATATTTATTGTTTTGTTAAGTTGTGTGAATATCTTAAAAAACATATGAGATTTATGTTTGATGACTAAAAACAAAGTGTACGATTAAGGAAATAGCATTTTTAAAAAGAAAGTGTTTTATTTGCGCTTACTAAGAGTAAAGTTTACTGAGCTCGAATGCTGTTCGGGGACGCCCGTTTTGTGATGACAGAGGAAACGTGACTTTCTTGGCACCTTCCTTTTTGGGGGCGTGATTCCCTGCGGAAAGATGGCCACTCTGAGGGTGCTGCACCCGCCCAACTCAGCCCTGAAGCGCCGCGGTGTCACGATGTCACATTGCCATCGTCGTTGCTGTTATCCCTTTGACCGCTTGGCGTCACTGCCTCCGACTCACCATTAGGCCGTTTCCATCGTCGCCTCGCCGTCATCGCTTGTGGCCTGCGTTGGCGCACGGGGCGCAGGACGCGGAGGGGCAGTGGCGTAGCTGGGGGCCCATGCGGGCAGCGGCTTCGGTGATGTCAACGACGGCGGGTGTTTTGCCAGGGAAGTTGTGATAAATGTCGGCGCGTTGTAGGTTGAATGAAAAATACTCAGCTATTTGGGGTCTATGAGGGCAGTGTCTTGTGAACCCCAGTAGCAGGCGCACACTGGTTTGTGTAAGGCAGCTGCTCACTAGTGGGGATGCAAGGGGCACACGGGTTTGGACTTACGACCTTGGTTGATGACCGGTGACCTAGCAACTGGGGCGGTAGCAGGAAGGGCGGTCCGTTATGTAGGATCGGCGTGCGGCGAGTGGGCTCAAAAAGGGTGAACCGTTGCAGGTGTACGTGGGAAACACTTCCCACACCCACACGCCCACGCGTACTGTAGTTTTTTTTTTGAATTCTGAATTTTCAAGTTACAGAACTTACACTACACCCCTTTTGATCTCCACCTTTCCCCGCTGTAGCAAGTCACGATCCGCACAGCACCAGAGGCCACACCTCCACACAGAGGTAGAGACGACGGGCTACTACGTCAGGCACCTTCTTTGGTGCCGTCGTGCTCGCCGTCTCCTCACTGCTGTGGAATGTGCGATGATGATGACGCTGCCGCGAGCGATCCCAACCGCGACGGTCCCGACCCAGCCATGTATTATCCTGCGGAAGTACTTCCTCCACTCCGTCTCCAAGCCCCTCCACCTCGCCAATACCATCACCACAGTTTCCTCGGACTCTAATCTAGCTCATCGTCTTCCTCAATTTTGACCTCCTCGGTGAGAGAGATTCGCTTCAACCCTAAAAATTTTATAGGGTGCTGACATCATACAGACCTCATACAGTTCGTCCACGTCGAGGACTACTTCAACGACCTCAACGAGTTCGACCAGGTCTTCGCCCACAATGACCAGCTCGTCTACCTCATCTACTCCCTCCTCGCCTTCCACCCCGACTACCCCAGTTTCAACATCTGACACTAAGCCGTCTTTCACCACCGTAACTCAGCGACTTCGGTCGATTCGGCAATCATGTCGATGCGGAGCGGCAAAGGCAGGGACGAAGACGACCGTTGCAACGAAGCGGTGACGACCCGACCACGACCGCGACGATGACCGCAAGGAGACGACCATGAAGATGACCCCCACCGCGACACGACGACAGTGGCGACGACCATGGCTACGACGACAACGTGGCGACGATTCAACCGCGAGAAACTCGGCGATCACGATGCGGAAGGAGGGACGAAAAACCTACATCGAACAAGTAAGCTGACTTGGACTTGCTGCAACCCGACCTCTAACTCATGTCTCTTTGTGCAGCTCGAGTGTATCGTGACCAAGCCCCAAACCGTGCTCGCGCTCTCTCCAGAACAGGTCGTCGCGCTGCCACCACCGACTCTGCACATCCGCGAGCTCGATCAAGAAGTTCCAAGCTGCTCCGCGAGGACGACGAACTGCGGCAGCGACGGTAGGTGAGCGCTCCCCTCCCACCTCGTACGCGCACGCGCGTGCACACATTCTCTGCTTATGGGATGCGGGTGCGGGTGTGCGGTGGCGGTGCGGGTGTGGGTGCGGGTAGGTAGCTGCGGCCGCACCAGCGCTTTGTTGGTGTGTGGTCTGGCCAAGACGAAAAGGGAATGCGAGCGCCAGCGGACCGCCCACAAGACCAAAGCCCAGGTGGGTATTGCACGCGCAAGAATAGTGTCGGCACTGTCCACAGCCCAGTTGATCAGGGCAGAGCGTCAGCGCAAGGCCAAGAGTGCGCTGCAGGGTTTCACGCGGGTGCAAGTGCGGGTAGAGTAGCTGTAGGGCTTCTGTACTATTTTGTAGAATTTTAAAGAACCTTTTTCAATTTTTTGTGTGCGGTTCGGGTTCAGCCATGCCAGACCCCCGAACCGCACCTGAACCGCACCGGACCTCTGAGAGGTTCGAGGTCCGGCCTGAGAGCCCGAACCGGACCCAGGTCCGGTTCAGGGTTCGGGAAAAAAGGTCTCTGAACCGGACCGCACCGGACCACGGCAACCCTATAATCATTGGGGGCTGCTTAACTGTTCTCTGATCATTTCCATATGAACTGTATATTATCCACTTCTTTAAACTTGACATTCCATAACAGGGAGCCCATCAGGAGCTCCACTAATTCCGCTTTTCACCCATTGCCAGCTGGGGTATCAATTCTGGTGGAATCCTAACATCAGTTGTCTGATGTCATTACTGGGTTCTCTGATCATTTCCATATGAACTGTATATTATCCACTTCTTTAAACTTATCATTCCATAGCAGGGAGTCCTTCCAGAGCTCCAGTAACTCCGGTTTCTCAGCCGACGTCGGCTGGAGTATGAACCATTAAAGACTCTCATCGCCGACTGGGCTATCAATTATATAAGCCACCTCTGACCATTGGCTGCCACTGGACTGGTTCACCCTTTGCACCAATATCATTAATGTTACTTGGATTTAAGCTATGTTTTGGTCATGATGGAAAACCATGTCCACTGACAGTGGAGGTATGAGCATATCAGATATATGAGTCGCCACATGCACTTATGAATCTATAATTAGGGAATCCAAGCAGCACAAGAGCCACGCCCAAGCGGGTGAAAGCCCCGACGCACTCGCTCTGCATCACTAATATCTGTTGAGGAGGAGGATTCCCCTTCACCCGGAGCTCCGCTACCTCTGTCGCACGCACCTGAATATATGGAGGGGATATCCGACACACTGTTTGACCTTTCTGGGGATATGTTGAATCCCTCTGATGGATATACATGACACACTCGGACTGCAAAGTTGGGAAATCCACTGATCACAATTGTCAATCAAACAGGTGTCTTTGACATGGATGTGCTCTTTTGCATATGCCCTAATGCTGGTGCTAATGATGAGCAACTCCTTCAAGCTGGATTATTTCCTTCAACCTTTAAGCGAATCGAGACTGCATTTACCTTCACAATTTTGGATGACTTCTTGGCTGATAACCTGGAATGCAAGACAACTGCACAACAGTACTATTCCAAACTTCAAAGCATCACCAATCGGATGTTCCCCCACCACATCCCAGTGAGTTAAGATGCTATCCCGATTCTACATACAATGTCATTCATGGAGATACACAGAATCTCTACAAACAGCTCCTGAGGGCATCTCGTCAGTGGAGGGATTTAAAGAATAGGATTCAAAGCGGTCTGGCACACCAGAATGGCAGAATACCCACTACTGATGGATCAATGGCTATCTTCTGTCCTGCATGTCCACAGCCAGGCATCAATCTCCCTGATGATTGGAAGATCAGGTATCATGACCAGCCATATGCATTCATTGATCCAATTAATATCTCATTATTAATATTCTCAAAGGAATCAGCTTATCCAAACATTCATAATGGATGGCAACTTCTCAGCGGAGCACATGAGGTGCAGAACTGGGGAAACAGATGTTCCTCTATCGTCTGGGATGGCTTTCATGGCAAATCCCAATTCATATAAGGCTCATCTTCATAGTGGGCAAGAGGTTTCTCAGGTGTGTTTGGTACTATTAACAGATGCTCCTTTCTTACATTCCCATAGCCCAGCACATGTAACACATACAGAGCCATTGAACAGGCCAATTCAAGTCATCCCCATCTTGATGTGACAGGCATCAGAGCAACTGCCTGCTATCATGGATTCTTCGTCCCTACATCTGTAGTTGACTTTCAGAAGGGGGAGAGGTATGTCCAACACATGGAGGACTCTAAGTGCAGAGATAATATATTCCCGATGTCAGGCAAATCAACATGGACTATAGCATTTGCAAGGCCCTCTCATACAACATGGAGGATATTCCTGTGGCCTTGGTCATGTATGATATTATGTGCCAATATGGGGTCCACTTCCAACAAAGGGTGGAAAGGAGCCCAGAGCTATCTTTTTCTGACACTTTGCAACTTCAGACTGGGATTGGCCTCTTTCACATCCATGGCCATCAAGACTCATGCTTGCCCCCCTTTTCTCCAAGCTATATTCCCAGAGCAAAGCAGGTGGATGGGGAGATAATTGAAACACTTTGGGCACCACTCAATAACGTCTCACGCAGTATCCACAGGATGTCCCTCGCCCATCGCCAGGAGGTATTGGATGCACATATGAATCATTCTAATTGGAAGAAGATGGTCCGCATTGGTCTGTCACATTCATGTCTATAATGCAATTGATCTCAAAATAATACTACATGTTCCAGTCCCATCACTTCTGAAGCGGTGGAAGCGTATGGATACTGGTATAGATCTCAGTGCTGATATATTGGATACTCTCAATACAAGGTTCAAGACAAAGACAAAACGATGGCTCAAGGCAGCGAAACATGCCCAGTCAAGCAGGCATGAAGATCCCACTGTAATGGACATATATGATACAATGACATCCAAAGGTATCGTGAACTAATATGTCCCATATATGGCTAGCTAACAACCATCTCTAGCTCCCTCTTGTGCAGTAATCCAGCAGCAGCTCATATCGGAGGAGAGTGGAGATATCACCACTCATGGGCAAACATCTTGGATTGCATGTGGGATTAAGATTCAGGAGTTACAGTAAGTCCGCCCAATGATCTATATGATTTATGGTTAACCTTTCTTTCAAGACTAGCCATCAGATATCAACTTCGTGCACATGGTCTGAAGATCACCACAGAAGAGATTCAAGTGATCGAAAATAAGCGGAGTCACCTCCAGACACTTATTGACATATTTGAGCATCAGGGTGATTCCTTCCTTCTCCAGCCACTCACGGATGATTCCCCAATATCACCTTTGGGGGATTATGCACAGTATGACCACCTGGAGGATCTCACCAACTCCGAAGATACAGATGATGATCATTTAGAACATGGGAGTTGTCACACTCCTCTTCGGGCAATTGATGGATCTGGGATGGATGGCACCAATCCTGAGGACTTTCTAGTCCTTCTCCCCTCTTCCCTTGGATGGGAATGGTGTGTTAGGCATGGTATTCAATCTCTTGCTGGAAAGGAGGTACAGCTCCGCCATGCACAGGCCAGTGAATCCATTCATGAGATCTGCCTTGCCCTTGGATTCAAGTCAGCTCTTTTCCGCACTCAAGTCCAACATGCTAACTCGCAGCAGACAAAGACCCATGCCTGGAATGCTGTACACAGTGTTGATACTAATGTCCGTGAGCACGCACGGATATACAGCATGGCTCAAGATGCATGCCAGAAGCTTAGAAAAGCAATTCCTATTCCGCAGGATCTCCCAAAGCTCGTTCAAAGGATCTTGTGTAGAAACTTTGGTCCTTGGATCAGAGCAAACAGGGCAGCGGAATAAGCAGCAACCCTGAATCTAGGGCTTTTGTTGCGATCGGACTCATCAGTACGGACAGCAGACTCGTGGGGTTCTGACTACCCTAGTATTAGTCAGGGACAGTCGTCTCAGTCAGCCTCCGGGCTGTTATCACATGTATATCTCGTCGGACTTGTGACTCGTTCCTAGGATAGTCGTAGTAGGGTTCGAGCTACTATCGCTACTGGGCACCCTACGTTTAGGAGGAGCTTCAAAGCTCCTCGTCAATTGTATAAAGGACTAGTAGTACGAAGACCGAGCTCCCTAGCTTGGTCTTCTTGAATCCTCAGTCCAATTCTCGTCTCATCCCTCCTTGTCTGCCTTCTCCTCTTTCTCTGCCTGCTGGTGCGTCTGGCTCTCGTAGAGCAGACTGCCCGACGACGTATACGCCTGGTGGACTTTGCCCCAGTGCTCACATTGATCACGTTCCTACTCAGGACGTGTATCCATATTCGCTAAGTCGTCCCCGCATATCAAGCCACTCTGTCATCGCTCAAGTCGAGCACCGTTAGGACGGGCCTAACGCAACATTAAGACCAAGCTACACCCTACAAGAACGACACAGTGGCGCCCACAACCGGTGATCGGTGGGGCTGGAATCGAGTCCAATCGTATATCATCCCCAGTAGAGGAGAACGGAACGTCCCCACGCGCTATTTGAAAGCTGCCAGGTGGAGGACGCACAGAGGAGAGACCGGTTATTTCGTCGACTTCCCCAATCGGCCAAGTCGCTACTACCCAGTTGAGTTCAGCTTCGAGCACACTTGCTGGTGCATACTTGCCACAAATGACGCAGGAACACGAACAGTAGTCCGGCCAACAACGCACGAGTATCGGTGCGACATCCTAGAAAGCGAAGTAGTACCTCTAGCAGGGGTAGGACCCATCGACGGCGCAATCGTCACAAGCACCACAGAAGAAGGAGACTCCGAGTCAGAACAAAGCGACGAAGAGTCCGAGGAAGACCACCTCTCACAGGTGAACGCAGAGGAACAGGAAGAGCTCACCAACCTAGCAAACCGAGCTGCAGGGATTACGCTCGACGAAGCACCACAAGCTGAGCACATAGTGATTCACCCACCAGACGAGATGACAACCACACAGTTAGAGCCAACGTACACGCTTCAGGTAGACCCCATACAACAACCACACGACGGAGTCCCCGAAGACCTACTCCCTATCCACCCAGACACGGGGCATCGGATGACTGCAGACGACGCAGCTCTGATGAGAGCCATCGGACCCGATGAACCAGACCCTCCCGAAGGAGGAGGGCCACCCGGAAGAGGCCCAGGAAGAGGCTACCCACAAGGAGGAGGAGGTGGAGGACACGGAGGCGGAGGAGGACCACCTGGAGGAGGCGGATTCCCGGGGGTAGGTCCCATCGGCAACCAGCCTCGGTCCTCAGACAGACTCCAAGGAAACACACCCATGGTCTTCAACGGCGACCGCACCAAGGCCTTACAGTTCAGGGCGCAGTGGAACCTCTACCAAGGGGTTAACAGCACAAGCGATATTATGCGCAACTACTACCGCCGATCACTCCTCTTCCTTGGGTACATCCAGGGAGACCTAGTCAACGAGTGGGTAATGTACATGACCGACTGGCTGATGCGCCAGACAGAAGCTGGGTTTCCCGAACACACCCGACGCCTCTGGGAAGAAACCCTCCGCGCCTTTACCAGAAGGTTCTCAAACACCATGGAGAAGGAGCAAGCACAGGCAGAACTACGCAAGGGGGTCCACATGAAGGACGGAGACATTGACAGCTATGTAGCCACCTTTGAACGCCTCGCTCGACAAGCTGACTACAACCTCGACGCCCCTCAAACGATAGATCTATTCACGGCCGGGATGCCAAAGGGGCTGTTTACCAAAGTCTACGAACAATACGAACCAACTACGTTCGAAGCATGGAAACAAGCGGCGATGAAGAAACAGCAGCAGTATCTGCACCTACAGGCACGTCTCAATTCGATAAAACCATCCACCCTGAAAGCTACTCCGCGTCCCAGTACCTGGGGACCTCCACAAAGCGGGTGGGCACCGAGAAACCTGCCTCACCAGCAAAATCCCAACGCCATGGACACCTCGGCGGACCGGACAAGGGCACGAGGGGCAGACACCGAAAGCACTCAGGGGAGACTTGCTGGAGCTGAATTCATACTCGGTAGCCAACAACGGCCACCCTATCCGCCCAGGGGAGGCCCCAGGACGCGAGGCAGGGGAAGGGGACTTCCCCGAGACGCAAGGGAAGTCATCTGTTATACCTGCAATCAAAAGGGGCATTTCAGTCGCTACTGCCCACAGAACCGCGATGCTGCATCAAGCAGCAGCCGAAGGTCAGAAATGGACTACTACGCGCAAGAACCAAGGGTCGAGGCACGCGCAACCATGACCCCACAACAGCAGGCACAGGAATGGCTCCAGGGAGTGGCTGGGGCCTCGGACGAAGTAAAAGACCTGGTCCTCCAAGATCTGTGGGGAAAGGAGGGTTTTCAAAACGCCTAAACCCGTCGGCCTGGGTGAGGGCGCTCCGTTGTAATTCTGTAATCATCACACGCTATCGATCGTTGAGAATCCCAGTTTCCGTTCGAACGAATTACAACATGGCCGAAGTAAAAGCACTAGTGGACTCCGGAGCCACAGACAGTTTCATCAAACCCGCATTTGCTAAGCGGATGGGGATCGGTCTCCAGAAACTGGAGACCCCCAAAAAGATATGGAACATCGACAACTCAGAAAATAAAGCAGGACTAATCACACACTGCGCAGATCTCGATGTCCAGACCAAAGGAACCCACAAAACAATGAGGTTCCTGCTCACCGACACAGGAAACGAAGACATTGTCCTCGGCTACCCCTGGCTAGCCGCTTACGAACCACAGATCAGCTGGCAGCACGCAGTTATCAAAGAAGACGCGTACCCAGTAGTCCTCCGTACCACACACCCCAAGGACCGGGGGGTGACCATCGCGTTCGCCCCCACCGAAGAATTCAGTGAAGAAGAGAAGCGCGATACGATACAGCAGCTCTACGACGAATGGGACGCAGTCAAAACACGTACCACCGCCACGGATCTAGCCATCGAAGCACAACAGTTCACGGCCACCATCGAACTACCAGAGGAATACAAGGACTTCGCAAAGGTGTTTAGTGAAGAAGAATCCCACCGATTCCCACCTTCGCGACCCTGGGACCATGCAATCGAGTTCACAAAGGACGCCCTGGACGCCATCGACTGTAAGATCTACCCCATGTCGCGCGACGAAGACGAAGCCCTCCGGGTGTTCTTGGACGAACAATTGGCGAAAGGGTACATTCGACCGTCAAAGTCTCCCTACGCCTCACCCTTCTTCTTTGTCAAAAAGAAGGACGGGAAGCTCCGACCCGTTCAGGACTACCGAAAAATCAACTCGTTCACAGTGCGTAACCAATACCCCCTCCCGCTCATCCAAGAACTCATCACGGACCTGGGGAACGCGGACATCTACACTAAACTCGACGTCCGCTGGGGGTATAACAATGTCCGCATCAAACACGGCGACGAGCACAAGGCCGCCTTCAAAACCCGCCGCGGGTTCTTTGAACCACGAGTGATGTACTTCGGCCTCACCAACTCACCGCCTACCTTCCAAGAAATGATGGACTACCTCTGCGCCCCCGCCATCCTCAAACACGAACCACTGGGAACCACCATTCGGGTGTATATGGATGACATTGGGATCGCCTCCCGCAGCGGCATGGCGGGCCACATCGCAGCCGTACGTGACATACTCCAAATCGCTCTGGACAATGATCTGTTCTTCAAGCCAGAGAAGTGCATCTTCGGCGCCCCGGCGATCGATTACCTGGGGGTAATCCTTGAGAAGGGGGTGACTCGTATGGACCCTGTCAAGGTCGCCAGTATTCGCAACTGGCCGACACCCACCACGGTCAAGCAGGTCCAATCTTTCCTTGGTTTCTGCAACTTCTACCGTCTTTTTATCAAAGGCTTCGCCACACACGCACGCCCACTGAACAAACTGACGAGGAAAGACACGGAGTGGCAGTGGGGACAAGCAGAGACAGACGCCTTCGAGAAGCTCAAAACACTGGTCACAAGCGAACCTGTACTGGCACACCCGGACCCCAAGGAACAGTTCGAGATGGAGGTAGACGCATCGGGTTTTGCAGTGGGCGCGGTACTCCTGCAACGTAAACAAGACGGCAAACGGCACCCCATAGGCTACTACTCGGCGACACTGAACGAAGCGGAGCGCAACTACGACATCTACGACCTGGAACTGCTGGCCATCGTCAAAGCCTTCCGCCACTGGAGACCCCTGCTCGCGGGATCACCACACAAAACCAAAGTATTCTCCGACCATCTCAACCTGCAATACTGGAGGTCGCCACAGAGGATAAGCAGACGCATCGCAAGGGAAGTACTAGAACTGTCCGAATATGACTTTGAGATTCACCACATCAAGGTACGGCCAACGGAAGGGCAGACGCACTCTCCCGTCGACCGGACTACGACCAAGGGGGCGACAACAACAAGGACGTGACGGTTCTCCCCGACGCACTCTTCGTGCGAGCTACACAGGTCGAGACGATCATGCCAAACACCCTGACAATTGGACCCGGGGAAATGGAACGACCAGACGCAATGTACCATCAAGACGAGAACTACCTTCGCCCATGGGTAAACGCACATCGGCTGAAGAAGATTGAAGGCACCTGGTACAAGGAAGGGAGACGGGTGGTGACAGGTGGATTATATGACAAGAGAAGTATCATTTCCGCTCACCATACACCGCCGGTCTATGGACATCCAGGCATTAACAAAACCACGCAGTTGGTAGGGCGATCCTACTGGTGGCCGAACCTTGTCCAAGACGTACTAGACTACGTCAAAGGGTGCGCTGATTGTCAAAGACACAAGGCGAACAGTCGACCAACCTGAGCACCACTATCCCCGATTTACCCGAATCCTGAAGCACTCCCCTTTGAAACCATCGCGCTGGACTTCATCACCAAACTCCCCCGGTCACAAGGGTTTGACTCGATCCTCACCATCACGGACCACGACTGCACCAAAGCAGCCGTCTTCATCCCCTGCCAAGAGGAGATCACAGCGGAGGGAACCGCCGCCTTATACGCTAAGCACGTCTTCTTACGATTCGGACTCCCCTCCAAGGTGATCAGCGACAGGGACCCCCGCTTCGCGTCCCGGTTCACAAGGGAACTGTGCAAGATTCTGGGGATTTCGCAGAACGTTTCCACCGCCTACCACCCTCGAACCGACGGACAGTCCGAACGGACCAACCAGTGGCTCGAGCAGTACCTCCGCTTCTGGACTAATGAGCGGCAAGATAACTGGGCGGCATACCTCCCTATAGCGGAATTCACGCACAACAACTGGCCCCATGAGACCACAAGGAAGTCCCCCTTTTACCTCCTGATGGGGTACAACCCGCGCGCTGATTGGATCGATAGGCCATCGCCGATACCCCAAGTGGCGCTGAGAATAGATCAATTCCAGGAGGCTAGAGCGCAGGCCAAGGCGCTCCTCATCAAGGCACAAAAGTCATGGGTCAAGCACAAGGATACGCCCAAGTACAAGGAAGGTGACCTCGTGTGGCTAGAAGGGCGCCACCTGCGGACCAACCAGCCAACCGCGAAACTTGCGCCCAAGAGACACGGCCCCTTCAAGGTCACACAGGTGATGTCCCCTGTCAACTATCGCCTGGAACTTCCCACACAGTGGAGCATCCATCCGGTGTTCCACACCGATCTTCTCACCAGATATCACGAGACTGTGACACATGGGCCAAATTACCAACGCCCACCGCCAGATTTGGTAGATGGAGAAGAGGAGTATGAGGTCGAGAAGATTCTAGACTCGCGAAGATTCGGAAGGACGCGGAAACTCCAGTACCTCGTGAAGTGGAAGGGATACCCCGACTCGGAGAATCAGTGGGTCGACCGGAGCGAAGTGTTCGCCGACCAGGCCATCAAAGACTTCAAGGCGCTAAACCCCGCACAAGAAACACATATAAGGGGGCTCCACAACGAGCTAAGTTCCCCAGCAACTACTGCTACATCCTCTCATCCTGTCTACCTCCGCGCAATGTCCTCCTGCTCGCTCCCGTCTCAGTCCACCATCGACACCGTCGTCGAGGCCCTCGTCACCGCCCATGGGCCCGCGACCCGCGAGGACGCCATCACCGTCCTCAGAGCCTTCCCCGACCCTACCATCGGAGGAATCGCCGACTCCCCCGAGGCGCAGCCTCTTACCGACGGGGCGATCACCGAAGAAGAAGAGCGCGCCCTACTCGAGGGCCAGGCCGCAGATAGCCTCGTTCCACGCCTTGACAGACACGGTGACGCTGAACCTGTCGAGGTACCACGTAGAGTTCGGGCCCGTGCGGCCGTGGAGGGAGGTCGTGAGGGAGTGGAGGGACGAGCAGCTGCGGAGGGCACAGCGACAGCAGCAGGAGCTGAGGCATCGACGCCTCCTGGCGCGGACTGGGGTCTGGCCGAGGATGCTGCCGACGACTACCCAGCTACGCATCCCCTCATTCGCTCCACCACAGACACTGACGACCCACTTGAGACTCCCTACTCCCTCAATACCGACGGCTCCCCCATGTACAAGCGGGACCTCGGAGTCATGGGCCCCGCCACCCATCAACCCCTCGTCACTATCAACACACGCGTCCCCACTGGCTTCAAGGCCAACCAGGGGACGGATTACATACCGTTCCGCATCGTCTCCCCTGACGGGGTTGAGCGCGAGGCCCGCTACGTCCAGGTGATCATGGGGCCGGACCCCCTGGTCGTAGGCATCATCGACGAGTCGGACAAAGTCTACGCGCGCCCCCTCTACGCCGCTCCCCGCTTCACCTACGGCGGGAAGCCCATCTACCCGAACCACGACATGGTCCTCTTCACTGAGGCCTTCGAAGACCGGGCGCGCGTCGACCGCTGCCTCGACACCATCCACGACCCCTCCCTCACAGCGGAGGTCCACCGCTACCGCGCCGTGGCGCGCGAGGAGGAGCGTCTCAATCAGCGGATTGACGACCTCATCGCCGCCCTAGGGGAGATCGCCGGGAAGTCGACGGCGAGCCGCCGCCGACTGGAGATGGCCAACGCCATGGAGCGCATCGAGGACGAGGCGGGCACCATGGTGGATCACGAGCTGACGAAGAAGAAGACGCGTAGGGGTCGGAAGATTGGGCAGCAGCCACAGCGCACCAGGATCAGGTATGAGGAGGAGGGCTTCGGAGCGTCGGGACGTCGCACCTAAAGAGGAGGTGATGTTGCGATCGGACTCATCAGTACGGACAGCAGACTCGTGGGGTTCTGACTACCCTAGTATTAGTCAGGGACAGTTGTCTCAGTCAGCCTCCGGGCTGTTATCACATGTATATCTCGTCGGACTTGTGACTCGTTCCTAGGATAGTCGTAGTAGGGTTCGAGCTACTATCGCTACTGGGCACCCTACGTTTAGGAGGAGCTTCAAAGCTCCTCGTCAATTGTATAAAGGACTAGTAGTACGAAGACCGAGCTCCCTAGCTTGGTCTTCTTGAATCCTCAGTCCAATTCTCGTCTCATCCCTCCTTGTCTGCCTTCTCCTCTTTCTCTGCCTGCTGGTGCGTCTGGCTCTCGTAGAGCAGACTGCCCGACGACGTATACGCCTGGTGGACTTTTCCCCAGTGCTCACATTGATCACGTTCCTACTCAGGACGTGTATCCATATTCGCTAAGTCGTCCCCGCATATCAAGCCACTCTGTCATCGCTCAAGTCGAGCACCGTTAGGACGGGCCTAACGCAACAGCTTTGGTGATATTATTGAAGACAATGGGACATGGATGAATGATTGTAGGTTCTCAATATCTATTGATGCTGATATTGTACTCACATGTTCATACAGTTGAAAGGGTTCACTGGCTCCATGCAAGGGCACAGTTTGAACGCTGGTCGGAGGAGCAGCACAGCATCCATAACAAGGCTAAATAGATCCCTACATACTTCCATGCCAAAGCAGAGACATGGAAGAAACTCATGATCACTTCTACTCAGGATGCACTCAAAGGGCACCAGGCATATGCATCATACCAGATGTATGCATGGGAGGAACTTTCCAGGAGCTCAGTGAAGGCCCTTACTCCAATTACTGATTCTCCATTAAAGCATTGTGAGATGAAATGAATCCACATATCTTGATATATCTATTCCTCTCGGTGTATATATTGACAGATACAAACTTTCAATCTCTGTGAATTGTATGATATGGCCTCGCCTAACTCCCTTCATCGCCTTTCACATACTTGTGAAAAGATATATGTCAGAGGTCCACTCCCAACTCATGTTTGTTGGACAGGGGATGCTCCAACAGGTATTGGCTGCTGAGTATTAGCTATTAGCTATTCTCCTTTATACGTTCAAGCAATCACTACACATAAAACCTGTATCAGACATTCCTTATCTGTTCCTGTAATTGGAGTTTTGTGATTTGCTTGCCCGCTGCTGCAAGTATCTGAGTGGATGGTCTTACATACCTGAGTCCTTTGCTCAAGTGCTTCAGGGAACTCTGACTATCTCCGACCCACCTGTCGTCAGTTGGAGTATCAATTACTGAGAATGTTTCTATAGGTATAGGTCTAGTATTAACCATTAGCCATTCTCCATAATACATACAAGCACTGACTGCGCACCGACTTGTAATCCGACATTCCTTACTTATTCCTGTTCATTTGTAAGTTTCTAAGGTGACTCACATCCTGTTGTACATATTTGAGTCAATGTTCTTTCATACCTGAATGCTGCTCATCCAATTGATTGCAGAGTGATCTGAATACTGTCTATAAACCTTTATACTGTGTTAGTCTTTATTTTAGTACCTCGGGGAATTCCTGCCTATCTCCAATTCACCAGTCATCGGTTGGACTATCACTTACAGCAGACTTTCTAATGGGCATCAGCTGAGTATTGTATGTTATATATTCTCCATAACATACATATGATCACCACACATTGGCTTGTGATCGGACATTCCATGTTTATTCCTGTCTGATCACATTCCTGATGTACTTGCACATCTCTGAGTGGATGTTCTTATATGCCTGAATACTGTCTATTTGACTGAATATAGAGCATCTCTGGACCCATAATATTGTTTGGGACGTGTTCTGCATTTCTATTCTGTGTTTAAGTGCCTCAGGGATTCCTGACTATCTCTGACCCAGCTGGCATTGGCTGGAGTATCAATCACGGCGGAATCCCAACGTCGGCTGGCACTGGCTGGAGTATGAACTATTAAAGACATGTTGCACAGCAATGCACGCAGCTAACAGGAATGGTGTTCTCACCTTTGAGTAGGTTGAGAGACTATAGCGGTGGAGAGGGTGCACAAGTGAGTAAGAGAGTGAATGTCTATTCGCCTCCCTCCCCATGGGAGGATATTTATACTCTATGGTCCTACCCTGACCATTTGCGTAAAAGTGATGAGTACAGGCGTCCACAATATCGCGTTTTTACACACGCCTGATGTAAACTACCACTTCGAGATAGCCATAGGGCTTCTCCTTCTCAGAGGGCGTATTGCGCCCGCTATAGTACGTATCCTGACTACCGTAATAGGAAACTATACTATTGTAGTGTCGTAACTGCTATAGATAAGGTCCTTACGTACTTATCATGTTCCAACAAGACTCTCATTGCCGATTGGGCTATCAATTATATAAGCCACCTCTGACCATTATGTGGGGTAATGTTATGATTTCTGACCCATTTTTCCTTCTTCTTCTCCCCATCCCGTTCCATCGTCCGCACAACCCATGATCCCTTCTGATTCACTTTTTGGCTTCTATTTTGCACCTAGCGCATGACCGTTACAATACCCCATTCCGTGATCTCCTGTGTCTGCTGACCTCTTTTGAGGCACACACCGTTCCATGGAATTCCCCTGTTCCACTTATGGATGTTCCTTTGCTAGCTTGCTAGGACCCGTATCCTAGGATTGCACCATATGTTTGTCACTGACAAACATCGTGTACTTGTATTTAAGTTGACTCATACCTAGCTTGTACAGTGGACTTGACTTCTTGTGTAATACCACATCCCCTGTCTCATGACCTTGTGTGAACTCACCTTTGTGCTTGAGTTGATCTCCTTCGCTCGCTTTTACGCTTGAGCCTGTCTTGATTCCACTATTGTCCTTGTGTCCCGGGAGACCAAGTGATACTTGTTCATCATCAACATCAGTATTTCTACGGGTTGCTTGACCCCTGTTGTACCACCTGGTGCCACCTGGTACAACCCCATAAAGTTGGCAAGTTGACATGTCCACAAGCCATGTGTAATTCTTCAACAAGTTTCTTACAGAGCGATGACCAACAAGCAGGACAAGTTCAGAAAGTCAAGAAAGTCATACAAGTCCAAGTATTAGGCTTATCCTCTAAGTTAAATATTTGTCATATATTTGTCATATCGTATTTGTCATATCATATCTGTCATCATATTTGTCATATCATATCATATATTAGTCATATAGTGGTGGGGTCACAAGATTTGCAGCATAAAAATGATATTTTATTCAGAATCAAACAAATACATGGGTACTAGTACTACAGTGAGAGCCAAGGTGCCGCAAGTGCGGTGGTGATAAGGTCGGGGTGGCGGTGGCGGGGCCGGGGTCGTGACGTGGCACACGGGGCTTCGTGTTGCGGCGGTGTTGCGGCGGGTTGGCGGTCTTGTGCGCGGCGGGCCAGCGTGGTGCTGGAGTGGTGTGGGTCAAGGTCACGGGTGGGATGAGTCTTGCCTTGCTGGCGTCGCGGCGGGTTGGCGGTCGCGAGGTGTTGCGCGCGGTGTTGTAGTGACGTCGTGCTGGCGTGGTGATGGCGTCGCGCAGTTGACGGTCGGGGGGCTGGGCCGTGATGTGGGTGGCAATGAGCGAAAGAAAACAAAACAAAGAAAGAAAAGAAAGAAAACAAAAACAAAAAAAACCGCACTTAACGAGGTGATTAGTCGCGCCGGCGGTGTCGGTGGCAATGTGGGGCTTGTGGGCAGCGAGTTGGCGTGGTGGTGGACCCTGCGAATCGCGTTGAGGGTGTCGTCGCGGTGGATTTTGTATGTCGCGACGGCATGGCGTCGGGGCGGGGTACTGGTGGTGGAAGTTGATGGAGACAGGGGCCACGAGTTTATGGCAAGGCGGCAAGGCAGCTGTAGCGGTGACATGGTCTGTGAGAAACGAAACGGAAAAAAAAAAAAAAACATATCTAAGGGTACTAGGCCGAGCTCGTCGTCGTCTTGCATATCGTGACGGCATGGTGTCGGGGTGGAGCTTTCGCGCAGCGGGGTACCAGTGGTGGAGGTTGATGGTGACGGGGGCCCACAAGCTTATGTGTAGTAAGGCGGTGGTGACGTGGTCTATGAGAAACGACACGAAGACAAAAAAGAACACTTGCCGATCTCGTCGTCGTCAGCCGGGGTCTTGGGGGGTTTCGCACGGCGGGGTGATGGTGGAGAACTTGAGGCAACGGCGGGGGGTATGGGCCGATGTGTGGCGTGGCGGCGATGGTGAGTGGCGAGGCGGCAACAGTGAGGTGAGAAACGATGTAAAATAAAAGAAAATAAGATACCTGAGTGCAACTGGGCCAAAACCCAGTCGTTACCCGCGTGTTGGTGACCATCGTGGTTGCAGTGAGGATTGTGGGTGAAGGATGCAAGTCGCACTCGCCACTTGAAAAGTAAGGGTTGGACTGTTCATCGCTCGACGATTGGTGGGGAACATTCGTGGGAATTGTCCGCGTTTATTCGGACTTCGGTTGTTACCGAAAAAAGTGTGTCACTGTCCTTGTAATTGTTCACGTTCATCTTCCCTCCCACCAATCTACTCCATCGGCGCGACTTCATGCATCTCGTCATCCACATCCCCACTGCAACCACAATAGTCACCAGCACCGGGGTAACGACTGGGTTTTTGGCCCAGTGCACTCAGGTATCTTATTTTCTTTTTATTTACATCGTTCTCACCTCACTGTTGCCGCTCGCCACTCACCGTCGCCGCCACGCACACATCGGCCCATACCCCCGCGGTTGCCTCAAGTCTCCACCATCACCCTGCCGTGCGAAACCCCCCAAGACCCTGGCTGACGACGACGAGATCGGCAAGTGTTTTTTTTGTCTTCGTGTCGTTTCTCATAGACCACGTCACCACCGCCTTACTACACGTAAGCTCGTGGGCCCCCATCACCATCAACCTCCACCACTGGTACCCCACCGCGCGAAAGCTCCGCCCCGACGCCATGCCGTCGCGATATGCAAGACGACGACAAGCTCAGCCTAGTACCCTTAGATATGTTTTTTTTTTTTTTTCCGTTTCGTTTCTCACAGACCACGTCACTGCTACAGTGCCTTGCCGCCTTGCCATAAACTCGTGGCCCCTGTCTCCATCAACTTCCACCACCAGTACTCCGCCCCGACATACATAATTCACCACGACAACACCCTCAACACGATTCGCAGGGCCCACCACCACGCCAACTCGCTGCCCAAAGCCCCGCATTGCCACCGACACCGCCGGCGCGACTAACCACCTCGTTAA
>JAKELH010000642.1:0-41216 GCA_021525015.1 Lactarius pseudohatsudake | reverse complement strand
CTACGTGTCACAAGCACCATACTTCAACAATAACTCTGCGACCCTGCCATGTCCGTATGTTAGTGCTTCTTGTCTCGGAGTCCGCCCGTAGATGTTCCGGACGTTCGCATTTGCACCACGTTGTAGTAAGAGCTTAGCAATTTCGAGATATCCTTCAACCGATGCGAGATCCAATGCAGTCCTCTGGTTCCTCTGGCACGCGTTCAAGTCGGCTTTGTGATCAAGTAATAACCGCACGACTTCAACATGTCCGTTTCCTGATGCGTAGTGCAGTGGGGTACGGCCGGCCATGCATCTGGAGTTCACGTCCGCGCCACGCTCAATCAACAACTCTGCCACCCCGAGTTTCCCATTGTCCGACGCCACAGCCAACGCAGTCTGGCGACGGCCGTCCCTTTCGTCGACGTCCGAACCGTGGTCGAGTAACGAACGTACGACGTCAATCTGTCCATTTTTTGACGCAGTGTACACCTTGTCGGAGGATTCCGCGTCTTCTCCACGTGATCGTGGCAGCTGCATGTCGGTAGCTGGATTCAGAGCTCCGTCCAGGGTGTCGCGGGTCGGGATAGGAAGCTCGCGACCTCAAGATGCTCATTGTCGGAGGCCAGGTCCAGAGGTGTTTTGTCGTTGTCGTTACGTATGTTACGATCTGCGCCAGATCCGAGTAGGAGCTTCGCAATGTCAAGATGGCCTTTGAGCGCTGCCAAGCAAAGGAGTCTCGTTCTTGTCGTCGCGAGCGTCGCATGCGCGCCACGTTGAATGAGTAGTTCTGCCATCTTGATGTGCCCCTCTTGCGACACCGAGTGCAGGGGAGTCCGACCACCATTATAACGAGGATCGACATCTGCGCCGTGTTGAATGAGCAGTTCTGTCATCTTGACGCGCCCAAAAATCGAGGCCAAGTGCAAGGGAGTCCAACTGTCGTTGTTACGAGAGTCCACGTCAGCGCCGTATTTTCGAATGAGCAGTTCTGCCAACTCGATATGCCCCGGACGTGACGCTGAATGCAATGGGGTCCAGCCTTGTTCGTTACGAGAACCCACACCTGCGCCACGTTGAATGAGTAGCTCCGCCATCTTGACATGCCCCTTCTGCGATGCCGAATGCAGAGGGCTCCAACCGTCTGTATCACGAGTGTCCACGTCTGCGCCGTGTTGAAAGAGCAGTTCTGCTATCTTGACGTGCCCCGAAAGCGACGCCCCATGTAAAGGAGTCCAACCGCCCTTGTTACGAGAGCCCACATCTGCACCATGTTCAATGAGTAGTTCTGTCATCGCGACATGCCCCAGATGCGCCGCCAAGTACAATGGAGTCAAACTGCTGTTCGGAAGAGAGCGCAGATCGATGTGGTGAATAAGCAGTTTGCCGTCTTGACATGCCCCGAAAGCGACGCCAAATGTAAAGGAGTCCAACCGTCGTTGTTACAAGAGCCCACATCTGCGCCACATTGGATGAGCAGTTCTGCTATCTCGACATGCCCCCTTTGCGACGCCGAATGCAAAGGAGTCATACCGCGGTTGTTACGGGAGCCCACATCTGCTCTGTGTTGAATGAGCAGTTCTGCCAACTTGAAATACCCCTCTTGCGACGCCGAATGCAAGGGAGTCCAACCGTCGTCCTTCCGAGAGCCCACGTCTGCGCCATTTTTAACGAGAAGTTCTGCCAACTCGACGTGCCCCTCTTGCGACGCCAAATGCAAAGGAGTCAAACCGTTGTTCTTAGGGGAGTCCACATTCGCGCCGATGTCGAACGAGCAGTTCTACCATCTTGACGTGCCCTGAAAGCGATGCTGAATGCAAAGGGGTCCAACCGTCGTTGTTACGGGAGCCCACATCTGCGCCATGTCGAGTAATGAGAAGTTCTGCCAATTCGACGTGCCCCGAATTCGACGCCGCATGCAAAGGGGTCTCGTTCCGGTCATGAGAGTTCACGTCTGCACCACTCTCAATCAAGAATTGAACGACATCCAGATGGCCATTTTGTGCCGCTCCGTATAGTGGAGAAAGCCCCTCTTCGTCGAGGGAGTTCACATCCGCCCCTCGCTGTAGTAGCAGACGCGAAATCTCCATTTTTCCCGAAAGGGAAGCCAATACCAACGAAGTGCGGCCGGCGGTGTTTCGCAAGTTGACATCTGCATTGTGCTCAAGTAACAGCCGCACGATGTCGACACGTCCTCCTTGCGATGCATGGTGCAGTGGGGCCATGCCGCTCTTGTCCAGGATATTCACATCCGCGCCTCGCTGAAGAAGTGTCAAAGCGACCTCGATGTTTTTCTTGACGAATGCGGCCGACAACGGACTCTCGTAATACCCTCCCTTGGCGTCCACATCCCTCGGGTGAGTGCCGATCAGGTGGTCTATAAGGCCGCGGAAACCGCAAAGTACAGCGTAATACAGTGGCATTGCCTGCGGTCGTTCCGGGTGCGTCGTTGGCAAGTATCCTCTCCAGGGGTCGTCGATGTCAAATATCCAGACCCAAGTGGAGAAGTGTGGTTTAACTGGATTGAAAAGTCGTTCCATGGCAACTTGGATAGTCGACGATACATCCTCAAACTGGCCGTGGTCGACCCAGTGTCGGGCAGCGTAACTGGTGAGCGGAAAGTTCTTAATGCGGTCTCTGTCGATGTGCTCGTCAAGATGAAGTAAGACACTGAGGGAAGCTTGAGCAAGGGTGGTATGTGCTGAGTGAGGAACGATGTGATAGCCAGAAAGGTCGTCCCTCGCAGCGGCGAGGCGATCTGAGATGAGGAACTCCTTTACTGAAAAGTGCGAAAATTGGACAACTTGGGAGCCGTCCACGTCGACGACACTAATGAGATTGGAACACACAGAAAGAACTGCCTCCTCTGCGTCGCCTTGTCGCCAATCGGGGTTAAACATGGGAAGTGCTCCTTCATCGAACTGAATGGCCAAAATATCCGCAAGCTCGTGGATGTGAAGTGGTCTAATTGATACGGCAAGACACTGGAAGAGGCGCTGTGCATACGGTCGAATTTCTTCATTTATCGCCTGCAATGCGCGTTTGTATGTTTCGTCTAACGATTTCGGCATATTATCCAAAGCTTTGCGGATACCCGCAGGTAAGGTCCGACGCAGGGTGTCCAGCTGGAAATAAACCCATCTGAACCTGCAGTGTCATTGAGCAATCGTTTCGAGAAACCACCACGGTAGTCACTTACATCCCGTCCACTTTATTTGAGAGTGTATCAATCACCAACTGCTTATTTTCTTCTCCCCACTTTCGCATGTCCCGATCTGAGCGCACGACTGCGTTAATGTACGAGGTAATGTCTGCCTTTTGCCCGGCTTCATCGTGAAGGGACACACGCAACGGCACCAAGGGTTCGAGAATGTTTCGAATGTCGGCCTCTGCGCGACTGGAGACGCATATTCGTACGTTTGGAATATTTGACTTGACGAGAGCCTCCAGAAAATCGAGCACCTGTTCACGTGCGGTTGGCATCCCGGAGAGGCTGGGGCATTCGTCGAGAGCGTCGATAATGATGTACATCGCCGGTTGTCCTGGCACTTCGAGCATTTCCACAAGACATTGCGAGAGTGCGTCTTCCGAAGGCTCCCGTGTGCCTCCAACATGATCTGAATATAAACGGGACAAAATTTGATAGCAAGGATCAGACTCGGCGCTGAGCTGAAAAGCCAGAGAGGAGAGGAGCCCGCGCAGGTGTTGCTTCTCTGTGTCCGCAAAATCGAAGTAATAGTATGCCAACGATGCTAATCCCGCCTTGCGCATACTGTCGATCTCTCGTATGATCGAGGAACTAGTATGGAGCATCAGTGACTATAGCAGAAGGCGGTATGACACGACCTACAGAAAAATAGTCTTTCCCGAACCCGCTACAAGATGCGAAAGGATTTAGGATCGTCGCAAGGCTTACGTCGAGAAGCCGCACGCACGTATTCCATAGATCCACAAAAGGGAACCCTTCGCATTCCACTCAGCGAAGGTGCTTCCTTGGAAGAACCATGTGGCAGTTCCATCTCGACGATCCTTACATCCAGTGTTGTAATTTTTTGACGGGTCTGGAGGGCTGAGCCAATTTTTGGAGTCCTTCTGTAATTGGTCGCCTGCAACTCGTGTTAGCCCCATCAGTGGACAATGGACGCATCGACGGATAACGAACGTCTCATCTTGTTTATATCACTCGCCATTAGTTGCATCGTATCTACCATCGTGGTCAGCTCGTGGAATACCGAACGCGGTAAAAGCATACCCAGAGCCTTCCGGATGCCGTCGGTTGATGCCTTACCATCTATCAAGACGATATATCTCAGTAGAGAGTCGTTAGCCGAGCAAGCAAGCTTTGCGAACCATTCATGACTACGTTCACATTGTTGACAAGTCCGTAGACCACTTCGAAGGTCTGCGCGACGGTCATCCGGCCCTCCTCCTGAGTGAGACGGTCAAGCCTCTGCAGCACAGCCTCGATCTCACTCTCTCCTAGAAGCTTCTTCGCGAATTTCTCTATACCATCTTGAGCTGTGGTGTATGGAAGAAGACGGACCACTTACTGAATCTGCCCTGCTTGATTTGCTTGGTAGCGAGGGCGAACACAGAGAGTAACTCGACCATTATCTTGACGATTATATCGGTCATCGAAGAGGTCAACGGGACATCGGTATAGATCCGAAGACGTTTGAGAAAGTTTCCGATGCATTCAAACAAGTCAACAAGTGCGTCGTAGCTTGAGCCGACGCCGTCAGCTGCCTGAATTATGCGGATCAGGATATATGTAGGTGGAGAATGTCGATGCATACGCACCGTGATGAGGACGTCCACGCCAACGAAGATTGCCTTCGCTGGTTGGAACGGCACCTGGTAGCCGAACGATGAAAACGTCAAGAGGAAAATACGAGCGCATTCGGCTCACGAAACTCGCGGCTTCACCAAGAATGCCAGAAAGCGCATGGACGACCTTCACTACTGGGCTAAGCCAGTTAATCAACTTACGATTTCCATCCCGATAGACTTTGAATGCGTTCGCCTTGTCTTCAAGTAGCTTAAGGACGTCATCGGGGGAATCACGGCCTCGGAGCTCGTCGGCGAAAGGGTGTTGGTCGAGTTCCACGCCGATCTTCTCGCGGTAGTCGGCGAGAGCTTTATCGAGGATCGCTTGAAATGATGCAACGGGCATTTGGTATAATGTTCTACGAAGAGATACGCTGGGCTGAGTTGAGCGATGGTTGTGCGAGGTGATAAGGCTCACAGTAGCCTCTAGCGCTCAGCGATGTCATGGCTGCAGGTTCTGACTGAGTCATGCGATTCGCGTCAGCCAACTATATTTTAGTCAGACCCTAGTCAAAATTCGTAGGAGGTTCCCCAAAAGAGGAACAATGTGTCATGGGGACTTTGAAACAGGAATCGGTTTGGCCGAAACTTGCAGTGTTGTACAAGTTAGGCCGACGAGGGTCGGGTCGACGCGGGTGACGAGGACGATGTCGACGGGAGAACGGACCGGAGCGTGTGAAGTTTGCAATAGAACGTCACCCCAATTTCCCACGGTCCCTTGACTGGGTTAGACCCGGGCCATGACAACTGCGGAAGTATACCAATCTCGTTCCAACCCGTAAATGAAGATCATCCTTGGAAAGCGCTGTAAACTCAGTCCATTATCGTTAACCGGTAACCCCTCACACCTCTCAGGCCTCGCTATCCTCCTTGCTGGGTCAACGAGCCGTGATGCATGCGATGGCTGTGTATCGTTCGAAGGTTTCATTAAATGGGTCTCTTAGCAACTCACCCGTATTCTTTGGAGTTCGTTACAAATTTAGTTGAGCCCACTAACGTCCGCCCGCGGCTATTATTGCCTTAGGTCGATTCCTCACCGCGGGCAAATGAACCATAATACCTGGCTACGCTCAAAGGTGAGTCTTCTTTCACCCACATCCATAACCACCATGGCCCCCGATCTTTTACCCTTTTCTCGCCCCGAGTCACATGCCGTCTGTCATCCCCGCCTCTGGCGGTCAGTCCTTCGTTCCAATGGCGCGCTGAAAATCGGATTTTTCTCCACCGGATTCTTTCTCACTGGTCTAGTCTATGTGGCATTCTTCTCTGCTTATGGCCCTTCATCGTGGCATCCCCCCGGCTTGAACCCCCCTTCACTTCTCGATCCAGACCTCTTAAAGCTCGCAGACCCCCTCCTTGTTGATCCGAATCCCCCCCCCTCTCCCCCTTCTCCACCCTTTCAGTCCGATGTCCTGACTCTTGAGCAGATTAGAGATATCGTAGCTCCCACCCGGGGTTTTTTTTCTCGAGACTATAGCCTGGGTCTCGGTTGGAACAACGTCAGTGGGTCTATTGGCATTGAGTATCAGCTTCAAATGATCATTTGACAGGTACGGTACATCTACGAGGCTGCTCTCCTGCAGGCAGAGCTACTGAATCGCACCTTGGTTTTACCTTCGTTTCTCTACACACGCGCGTGCGAGTACGACATGTATGTGACGCGCTCCCTACCTTGCATCAATGTTCTCTCATACCCGTTCTCATCCGCAGCGCTGTTTGCGCGGACTACGCAACTATGGTCAATAAGGGCGACGCTATTGGATCTGAAGAGTGGCGCGGAATGCCGATCGAGAAGCAAATGGGATTCCGCATCCCTATCTCGGTTATTGTGAATGTTACAAATCTCCGCAGTCGGCAACCGGTCATCACCGGCTCGGAATACCTCCGCCTGCACGGTCAAGATCCCGAAAACGAATCGAGCAGTGGGTTTTGGCCCCGCGAGGCGTATCATACTCACCCCAACATCTTCGAGACGGACAAGACAAAAACGCCATCACTATTCATCATCGAGAACCACTGGTATAACCCCGGAGGAACAGTCCGCGTCGACTACATTCCTGAGGAGATGAAGAAGAGGGGGGGGTTGGAACGCCACCCCGGACCAGACAACTACGACGGTAGCGCCGAACACTGGCCTCCCCTGAACCCTACAGCACTTTCTCTTAAGCTGGCTGAAACTGGATTCCCATTGGACTGGGACACCGCCAAAGACATTTTGAAGTCGTCCGGTCTGATCGGGGGTGTAGATCTTGACGACGACGTCGTCGAGGAGTTGCTAACCGCAAATGGCTGGGAGGTTTTGTACACATTCCCGGCTGTGTCAGTCCCATTGTTCCACTTTGTTCGTGGTTATGACGCTGATCCTCCCCTCAAGTGTTGGAATGGAGTTTGCTAAGATCATTGTTGGCGATCTCAGACAAGTCGCTCCACGCACGTCAATCCGAGGCTTCAAAGATGACTACCATGACCTGGATGCTGACGTTGTCGTGCTTGCTGGAGAGACTCATCTGGGTACCAAGCCTGTGAGTGGCCGTTTTTGTCACAGTGTGGTGAATCCAAACGATTTTTCAGGGTGCCATGCGTTTCACAGAGCCGCTGGCGCGCCATAGATATGCGGGCACGGTGGTGCATTCACTCATCCCGCCACAGGAGGTGTTCAACCTTGGCGAGGTTCTGTCCTCCCGCATGCGTCAACGCACCGGAGGCCGTATGTGGATGGGAGCACACATGCGACGCGGAGACTGTAAGTACCGCGCGCGCGCGCAGCAGAGCAACGGCTGACGCTTTGATACTCAGTCTTACGACTGGGGTGGGCGATGGAATCGACACCTGAGGATCACGTCCGGCGCGTGAAGGACCGCCTGACGGCCGGCCGCGCGGTGCTTGCCGACCTCCAGTACAGCCGCAATTGGACGACGTGCGATATCGAGGGGGCCACGCCCGATCCAGAGCAGGCCATCTTGCCGCCGCCGCAGGACGGGGACCCCTTTTACATCGCGACGGACGAACGCGATCCGGACGCACTGCGCAAGATCGCCGATGCTGGCGCAGTCTTCATGTCCGACCTGCTCACGATGGAGGACCGTCGAGAATTTGGCTGGCCGCTGATGATCACGGATCTGATGGCACTCGTCGAGCAGCAGCTGCTCGCTCACAGCAGTTTCTTCTACGGACACTGCATGAGCTCGTTCTCGGGCACGATCGTAAATATGCGCGGGGGCCGTGGGGCAGATCCACGGTCCATGCTTCTAGACTGATATTTTTAGTGTCACGACTCGGACTATCTCTAATTGGACACAAAATCAACTAATGTCTCTTACAGTTAGAGCGGATCTGAGAAAATTTTGGAGCGAGGCGCGAGCGCACACTCTTTGAGTGAGGGGGGAGTGACACGTGACTTATCCTCCTTGGAAACCGGGATCTTTTTTAATTTTGCTTTTGATCGATGATGAGAGGGTCTCATCTCGCCTCGGCAACAAAGACCCTCATTTTCGATCGAGAAGCTTGCGCTTCTCGGCCGCCCCTCACATTTCATTATGTTTCTTTACTGTAATTACCTGCATCGCATATACGTACCCCCGGAACCAGATTGCCAGAATACACCGATCCCTCTCGGCGTCGTCTGACCTTTCGTGCCACGCGCCGTCATCCCCTCGCCTGCCTCTCCTACCGGCGCCGCACGAAACCCATCCCAGTACGAGCGAAGCAAAGACCCTCATCCTTCCGTAGCGTCAGATGGTCTGGCGTTGCACCAAGTAGAGTCCTGGCGCAGTAGCCATGAGGCCGCATTGATCAAGGGTGAGATCATACACGCACCAATCGGCTTCTCCTTTATGCTCGTCACGTCGACCCAGCAATCCTCCTTGCGCGCGCCCCGCGGACAGGCCAGCAGGAACGCGTGATACGTCCCCGACTCGCATACGAAGCTCGGCAGCTGCTCCGTCGTATTGTACCTCGGCGTGAACGAGCCGACCTTGTCAACGCGGCGCGGGAGGGTCCTGTACGAGAGCGTCTGCAAGTTGACCTTGGCGTCCACCGCGAGGGACCACACGTCGACCGTCGATCCGACGCGCGCGATCTCCATCGCGTCCGACCCGTACTCCGGGATGCGCAGCGCGAGGCTGCAGTTCTCCATCCCGTAATCCAACGCGCGGAACTGGACAAAAGTCGAGATCTGCGCTTTACGTGTTAATTGGGACTCTCTATAGCACACGTGCGCGCCCCACCTCGGGCTCGACGAGCAGACGGCGGTCGTTGTACGGAACGGTGCCGTATGCCGCCATGAACGACACCGGCCACTGCGGATAGACCTTGTCGGGTTCTGTGGCGGATACTTGTGCGAGCGCACGTGGTAGGCCGTGGATCGGAGGGAACCGATGATTCGTTCTGGTTCCGTTGCGGTACAGCAAGTCGAAATTGATGTAAGTGCTCGGGGCTTTTAGCTTCGCGGGATCAGCAGGGTACCAGACGGACCGGGCGTAGCGGTAGCCCAGGGAAAGAAGGAGGACGCTGTCGAGAACCGTGCAGACCGCGATGATGACGAATCCGAGATATAAAAGTGTTTTGGACTTGTTGCCTGGGACGACTGGGCGGGTACAATCAGGATAGGAAGGCGTGCCATACGGGCGGAGAGCAAATAGAATAGAGACGTACTGGGGTCCCGGCGCTCTGCGTCATTGAGATCTTCTGACTTATCCTGGGGTAGGGGCTGGTAGGTACGGCGCCACATAAGAGGGGAGGAAGAGATTATACAACGAAAATCAAACGGGCTGGCCAAAGTCACTATGTAGACCCGCGCGGAACCAGAGCGCACTCGTCGGGGGAGATCCGCCGTGAGTACGTGTGAGTGGTGCATGGAATCTGCGCGTGATGCCAGAATGAAAGAGACATATGGGCCCCGTTGAGGTCAGGGCATCAACGAATCAATATCATGATCAGCGGGAAGTCGATGCATTGCGCATACAGTGCATCGTGTTACTGGATGTAGTGATGATACACCCAAATCGGGTAGCATACAATAGATTCGCTGGAGATCGTTCACGCGAGTCGCACAAACTGAAACTTCGCTAAACACCGCCGTCGTGGGTTCAGTCAAAGTCGAGGCTGGGTGTCGCTGGCCCGGTACAACCACGATTCAGAGGTAGCCCGATGACGCCACGAAGAGGGACTTACTGGACAGCCGGGTCTCCTTTAGGAAATAATACCAATCCAGCCAGTTCCTCGCATTGTAGTCCCAAGCCGTGTCGAAATCGCGACACGTGTGAGTCTGCCCAACGCGATCCACCTCAAAGTCGCGCTGAGCAAAGTCTCCTGGCTCGAGCGTCAGGTCAGGGTGACACAGCGCCTGCTGGCGGAGGTAGTTCAGGCAGTGCTGGTGGTGCGGGAATCGATGCTTGCTCGTGCGGTTCGTGAGCTGCCTGTGCAAGTAGAGCAGACAATGCTCTTGGTGGTAGAGCGACACCGCAAACGTCCGGTTGTTGGCGCCGATGCGTCCCGCGCCGTCGAACCCGAATCCCCTTTCGTAAAACCACTCGTCCTCTGCCCCAGGAGCGCCTGCCGCGTAGTGCGCGCTCTCCTCCACCACCATTTCCACCTTCCGCTCCAGAGTCAACGGGAAAAATGGCGGCCAATCGTCACCTAACAGGCCTTTGCGCGCGTCAGCTTCGGCTAAGGTGGAACTGAAGATAACTGACTGTGTCTCTTCTGCATGACGTCGGTTTCAAATGGGACGTTCTGAACGAACGCGAACAATGTATGCGTCAAGATTATAGACGCGACGCTAAGAGCGGAGACGAGCACGACGAGTACGCTGTTGGCATGCTTTCGGTACATTGTATGCACGAGCAGCAGAAGAGGATACGTGTGTTGACGCACTCTCCTTCAGTTGGGGCTGTGTCACTGATTGCTCCCACTCTATTATTAGAAGGGAGGTGCATCGCTTTCTACATTGGTGATGACCGTGCGACTCGCGGCGTTTGCGAGGCTGTGGACTGACCAGGTGACCCACCGTATCCCAGTCTCAGGCCGGTTTCTTCTCATGAACTCGGGCACCGCCACTCTTTAGCCTTCTCTTACCATCGTCCTTCCCTCTACTCATCAACTTGATCTCGCCCTCCCAGAGATCATCATGCATCCTGGAATAAAGCACATCGCTCTGGTTTCGCTGTGCCTACTCATCAAGCTTGTGTGTACCGTCCTTCAATCAAAATCAAGATTCCCGGCACCCCGTCGCTGCAAGTGGATACTTTTCCATCTCCCATGACACGTTCTGCTTACACCGCGGCGTAGCCTACCCCAGCACGCATGACCCTCCTACCTGGGCTCTCGACTATCTCTCACCCATCCCCATGAACACCGATGGCACGAAGCACCACCACCTCCCCAACGCCGGCCCCGAATGGGCGGCACTCGTCCCGAACAACGGAACCCTCTATCTGGGACCACCGAGCCGACCGAACCCCGTCTTCATGATCCACAAGCTACATTGTTTAGACGTATTCAGGCGCGAAATTATCGAGGCGCGTCCACAGGTGTCGACCCAGTACTGTCTCTTCTTTATGCAGTTCGCTGTGCTCTGTCACGTGGACCTCGCGGTGGACCCCGTACTGGGACCAGAGCTCGAAGCCGAGGACAGCGCTAAGACCAATCGGTGCATAGACAGGCAGCGCATATCTCAAAAACTGGATGAACGAGAGAACGCTCAATCGGTCTTAGGACGATGAGTGAGTAGCTCCTCCCCTGCAGAATGCTGTCCTTGCTAAACCAGAGATGTTTAGGCGCACCAGTGGCACCACTGCTTTGGAACCAATCTATTACCTCGGACGGACTTTTGTTACGCGCACTGGGACAATCGTGGGCTTTCTTTGGTGCTTCTACACTCGGCGTCTACGTCCAGCACCGCATCCCTTGGCGTCTGTAAAGTATTTGTGCGGGGCTTAGGCTGAAGTCCAAGCCTGAAAGTGGACCAGACTGGTCCGTTGAAATGATGCGGAAGGTACTGTATATAGGGATTTTAGTGCAGGAGTGAACTCATATTTCGGGGAAGCGTGAGTGTTGGAGGTCAGGCCTAGGTCAGGAGTAGAGCGTATTACACCTATCTCCGCAGTCCTCTACGGTAATTAGACGATTATCTAATATTTGGGTCTACTGTATCCCAACACTGTAAGCAACTTGAACAGTCAGGACTGTCAGTGTGGGGCATTGTAGGGGGGGATCTAGTGTCACTAGCTGACTCCAAGTCATCGCCCCCACTGTATCGCTCTCTACATCGGGGCTGTGGAAAAACCAGGTGACAGCAGGATCTCATGAACTCGGCCACTGCAACTCCCCCTCATCCTCGCCGCACCCAACGGCTCTTTCAAGATTAGCCTTCTCTTACCGTCATCCTTTTCTCCATCCATCAACTTGACCTATCCCCCCAAGTGACCGACCAGCTCTCTAGAGACCATCATGCATCTTGGAATGAAGCACATCGCCTTGCACATCGCTCTGGTTTCGCTATGCCTACTTATTAGGCTTAGGTGTACCGTCCTTCTTCGATCAGGATTCCCGGCACCCCCCCACTGTAAGGGGGTACTTTTCCCTCTCCCATAACACGTTCTGCTTACACCGCGGCGTAGCCTACCGCACGTCCGACTGGCGTATCCACTATTTCTCACCCAGGCCCATGAGCATCGGGGACACGAAGCAATATCAACTCTCCAACCCCGACCCCGAATGGGCGGCACTCGTCCCGGGAAACGGAACCCTCTACCTGGGACTACCGATGTTAGTGCCCCAGGTCTCCCTGTTCCACCAGCTACGTTGTTCAGACGTAATCAGGCGCGAAATTGTCGACGCGCTTCCGCAAGAGATGACCCGGGACTGTCTCAACTATATGCGGCACATGGTGATCTGTGACACGGTCCTCACGGTCCAGGGACGGGGGTTCGAAGCCGAGGTTCGCGCTGAGACCAAACAGTGCATAAAGTGGGGGCGGGTGTCTCGAAAGCTGTCAGAACTACACTACGATCTATAGGTCTCAATGTGACGGCCGGGGCAAGCAGCCCCCTCTCCTGTGTAGAATGATGTTGTGTCCCCACATCAGAGACATTTAGGCGCACCAGTAGCACCACTACCTTGGACTCAAACTATCATCTCGGACGAATTTTTATTAAGCTCTGGATAATCGTAGGGTTTCATAGGATTTTGACGCTTCCGTCCACACTCAATGTCTACGTACAGCACCACATCCCTCGGCGTCTGTAACGCTGTCAACAGTGTCAAGGTTTGATCTGCGCGATACCGTACTCCTTTCTCGTGGATGAAGAGAGCTAACTCGTGACGGTTGTGTCGTGATTGAAAATATCGGTTCCACGCTGTCATTGTACCCCGGGCCCAGTGTATTCCTCCTTCATGACGTTGGTTTCAAATCGGACATTCTTAACGAACGCGAACAATGCGTAGGTTTAAGATCACTCTCAGGCTCCTTCAGTTTGGGCTGATCGTTCCCACCCTATTATCAGAAGGAAAGTGCATCGCTTTCTACATTGGTGAGGACCGTGCGATTCGCGGCGTTTGCGAGGCTGTGGACTGACCAGGTGACCCACCGTATCCCAGTCTCAGGCCGGTTTCTTCTCATGAACTCGGGCACCGCCACTCCCCTTCTTCACCTTTGGACCCCAAAGGTTCTCTTACCATCATCCTTCCTTGACCTACTAGCCCCCCGAGTAACCGACCGGCTCTCCAGTGGCAGAGATCATGCATCCAGGGACGAAGCACATCGCTCTGGTTTTGCTATGCCTACTCGTCAAGCATGTGTGTACCGTCTTTCTTCGACCAGAAATCCCGGCACCCATTGACCGTAAGGATACTTTTCCCTCTCCCAGACACGTTCTGCTTACACCGCGGCGTAGCCTACCCCCTGTCCGACTGGTATATCCATTATTTCAAACCCGCGCCCATGAGGATCGAGGGCACGAAGCACCATCAGCTCTCCAGCACCGACGCCAAATGGGCGGTATTCCTCCCGAACAACGGGACCATCTTTTTCGGACCACCGATGGATATCGTCATTGCCAACATGATCCTCGAGGGGCGTTGTTTTGAAGTGATCAGGCGCGAAATTATCGACGCATTTCCGCAGGAGGATAGCAGGTGGTGTGCCAGCCTTCTAAGGGAGGTTGTGCTCTGTCGCGCGGACGTCGTGGAAGACTCCTGGCTGGGACCAACGCTCAGGGTTGGGGATCAGGCTGTGACTAGTCAGTGCGTAGGCTGGTGGGACGTGCGTCGAAAACTGGACGAACGACAGCACGTTCTTTAGGTCTCAGGGTAACGAGTGAGTGGTTCCCTCTCCTGTGCAGAATTTTGTTGTGTCGCCGCTAAACCAGAGTCCTCCGGGCGGCCAGTAGCGCCACCAACTTAGGACCAATCCATCATGCATCTCAGACGAACTTTTGTTAAGCGCGCTGGGACAATCATGCAGTTTCGTGCGGTTTTGGCGCTTCTACACTCGGCGTCTACGTACACCACCGCACCCATTGGCGTCTGTAAAGTAAGCTACGAGCCGATACCGTACTCCTTTTCGCAGATGGACAGCCAGCACATGGGGTTTTGTTGGTACCACGCTGTCGTTATACCCAGTCAGGACCGGCGATGTTGTTCCAGTCGTTCTAGTTCATGCGACCAAAACCAACATCCCGGAGACAAAGACCACTTGTAGCTAAGAGCCACTACAATCTAAGAAAGTCTTAGAAAGAGCCTGGAGAGTTGCTCTCGTACTAAATAACCGAAGCTCGAGTGGATGTAATAAGAGTGTGGCGATCGGCAGGTCGCGGTGTGTGTAGACGACGGTGTGAGTCACATGACTTATATGCGTGAAATGGAAGCGAGGTGAAGTTCCTATAGTGTCCGAATTACCGTGAATACGGTATCATTCAACAGGACGACCAGGCTTGAGGACGACAACACTTTACCGACCAAAAATCACAGGTTCGTTTCCTCACCAGAGGTCGTCATAAGCACCGCGGATCGAACCCGCTCATCGGAGTCGTTCGTGTGCTCGTGATAAATCGTGTACACAAATGATGCGGTGTTGCCAGCGCTGGGCGGTGCGAGAGCTGGCGCACTCGCGAACTGGATTCCGGTCGAGTAGGTCGAGTAATCTTCAACCGGGCTCTTCTGCATAGCGACGAGGATAACTATGAGCGTCGGATACAAGCCCTGTGTTAAGTCCGTGTTTAGTGCGTATATATGGAGCACATGCAGCAGAACTCACTGAGACAAACAATAAGGCGTTGTGCATGACGGTGGTATTCAAGTTGAACGTCAAGATCACATACAAAATCTGAAAAAGCGCAGTGAGCGGCGGTTTGGCGAACACAGACACTTATGGGAGTAGGATGTACCCAAAGGCAGCAATAAACAAAACCGGACTCGATGAGCAGAGCGAACACCCTGTCGACCCTCACCGATCCAGTTCCTTTGCCCAAATGTTTCTTGATCGAGACGCGGTATTGCCTACACCAGTGACATGGTCAGAGACGGCTGTCAGGGGGTCAAAATGCAAGAAGGGCCCACCAAGCCTTCATGGCGATCAATGCGGTAGAGACCAGATTAGTTCCCAGTATTGGGAAGACCACGAGCAGGGGACCAAAATCATCCGCGATGATCGGAATACTGACGTAGGGAGGACTCAATATGGGTATGAGGCTGAGACCAAGTTCACACCCAACAGCAGCTACGAGGATTGGTCCCTGATGAGCACAGGATGACGACTACGAGCGACCCCTTGTATGTACCTGTAGTCCCAATGACCAAGAAGAGAAGAAGGGCGGTGACGTGTTTGTCTCTGTTCCAGAGGACCACTGCGCGCCAGGCACAGATAATATCGCTTAGAATATACTGAACAGCCATTAGTTGAGCAGACGGTAAGGAAGCATTGTATAGGTGCACCATTAACCGTCTAATAGTTTCCACTACAATAGAGACAGAACCGATGCGACCCAAAGGCCATACGTTGGCAGCTGTGTGGTCGAGTAACCACCACGTTTGCTGAAACTCCAGAGCTGTCTGTAGCACCAGTGAAATGATTCCCAAGACGAACGTGAAAGTTGTGATTGCAAACATGACTATTTTAGAGCGAGACGAAGTGAAACCTGGTTTTCCCCTGAAAGCCATATACTGTAAGCGTGCACAGTCCTTCCTTTTAGAGAACAAATGGACCTCACAGGAGAATGTGGACAGAGGCAACGTAGAGTACGATATAGACACCTGCGATGCTCAGCACAATGTGTCGGAGACTGGAGTCGCAACAGCAAGTCTGTTGTCCCTCACCATATACGATACCAACAAAAAGGCTGTTGTACACTGTCAGTTTGTATTGATCGTAAAGAGCGTTGCGGCTGAACATGACGGCAAAATGGAGTGGCGGGGAGATCAGAGCGCAAGGGGAAAAAATCTCATCACTCCTGCGGGTTCTTAAGTAGTAAACACCTTCTGTAGTCGCCGTAAGGGAGAGGACCGTTGCCAGTGACTGAAGTGGTGGTGGTGGTTGGGCCGACACCATGGCGCACCGCCTCACCTCCGCTTCCCACTTGATTTGCGCCGATTTCCCTGCGGCCTTCCTCAGGTTTTCCCATGACTCCACCCCCCATCACCTTGCATGAGAACTGCAAGTGGTCCCGCTTCATTGTCAGCAGCATCCTCACCGGAGTCCCCTACTCACGGGCCATACATCCCCTCTGAGTGCCATGAGGCGGCGCTTGCAGAAACAACCCCATCCACCACATCCTCCGCCTCACACAGCCCCAGAGGTTCTAAGACTACTCAACTGAGTGTTATACATTGTCTGCGCTCTAAGTCCTCTGATTCATACTCACGGGGCCACAGCTCGTGCTCCATGCCAAGCTTGTTGGCCCGGGCTGAGGTGCTGATCGAGCTGATCACTCAGCTCACTGACCACACTCGCTCGTGCAAGTGGCCCGCTCAACAGGCGGGACCGCCGGCCATGTAGTGCACACACGAGTCCATCACCATTTCTACCTCCCACAGGGCCGTAGAGCCAAAGGGAAAACGGAAGCCAATCACCGTGGTCTAACAGGCCTTCACACGTGTCAGCCCCGGCCATAGCGGATCTGAACATATCAAGGGCAACTGACCGTATTCCTTTTTTGTAACGTAGGTTTCAAATCGGGTATTCTTAACGAATGCGGACAATGGGTGCGTCAAGATTGATATATTGATTACAGAAGCAATTCTCAGAACGGAGAGGAGGGAGTAAGACGAGCGCAATGTTGGCCTGCTTCCGGTTGGTACACGAGCAGCTTCTGGGCGCAGAGTAGTAGGGGGGGATCTATTTGATGCTCTCTTTCGATTAGGATTGTGTGTCACTTCACTCCCAACCCATCATCATCAGAAGGAAGGTACATCGCTTTCTAAATTTATGATGACCACGCGACTCGCGGTATTTCTGTGGACTGACCAGGTGACCCAGGCTCTGTATCCTAGTCCCAGGCTAGTTTCATCTCATGAACTCGGGCACCGCCACTACCCTTTACTATACTCGTATCCAAAGGCCATTTCGAGATTAGCCTCTCCCATAAATTTGACCTAGCCCCCTGAGTGACCGACCAGCCCGCCAGAGATCATCATGCAACCCAGAACGAAGTAAATCGCTCTGGTGTCGCCATGCCTACTCGTCACGCCTAGGTCTATCTCTCCACTTCGATCAGGGTTCCCACCCCGTCGCTGTAAGGGTGTACTCTTCCCTCTCCCTCGACGCGTTTGCTTACTCTGGGGCCGGTAGCTTATGATGGCACAGACTATCCCCGTACCTGAGATATCAGTTATCTTCTATCCATCCTCACGAACATCGAGGGAACGGAGCTCTCCGGGCACAATGCCGATACCGAATGGGCGGCACTCGCCCCGACAACGGAACCCTCCATCTCGGGCCACAGCGCCGACCGTTCGGCATCTCATTGTTCCGCCAGCTACGTTTTTTAGAGCCTGAGGGAATCAGGTGGGACATCATCGAGGCGCTTCCGTAGGAGGAGAGTAAACTTAGCCGGCACTGTCTCGATCACATGCGGCAGATGGTGTTCTACCTCGCGGGCCTCATGGTGGACTGGGTAGCTCGAAGTAGAAGCTAGGGTTGGCACCAACAAGGGCGCATACCGGGGGCGCGCGTATCAAAAACTGGAAGAGACCTAAGGAGAGTACGCTCAACCACCGGTCCGCCTCTCTCTCTTTCGCCACCGGACAGGAAGTATCGTTCCTTAGTCAGGCTTTGCGAGTCTGCAATGAAGCCAATTTAATTGATGTGCCATTCGTACAACACCAGTAAAGTGATACCGCAGAAATATTCCAAAGTCAAATTTTACTGTTGGGTGCGAGTACGGTTTACTTCAACAGGTCGATAACGACTATTTTCATCCCGCCGACCAAAGATCACAGGCCCATCTTCAGAGGTGTTCGTAACCCCCATACTAGTGAGACTTTGCATGTCGGAGTTACGAACTTGCGTGTACACGTGTCGTGGCACGTCGCCAGCCCTGGGTGGTCTGGGTGCTGGCCCACCCACGAACTGCATTCCGGTCGAGTGAGTCGAGTAGTGTTCGACAGGGCTCTTCTGCATGGCGACGAGGATGATTATGAGCGTCGGGTATATACCCTGTATCAAGTTAGTATTGCATTTAGTCTAGAGAATGTTTCAAGGAACGTATGTGCCGCGGAACTTACTGAGATAAATACCAAGACATCGTCTATGACAGTGAAGCCCGGATCGGGTATCACGCCGAAAGTCGAGATCAAATATAGAATCTGGAATTGCGCAGTGAGCCCTGCTACGATCACAGATATTTCTGGAAGCAGGACATACCCAAGGGATGCAATAAAGAAAACCCGACTCGATAAGTAGGGCTAAGAACCTCTCGACACTCACAGATCCAGCTCCTGTGACCAAATATTTCTTGACTAGGAGGCGGCGTTTCCTACGCCAGGGACATGGTTAGAGAAGGTCGTCGGGGGTTGGGCGTGAGAAGAGCGCACCAGGCCTTCCAGGCGATCAACCCGGTGGAGAGAAGATTAGTTCCTAGTGATGGACCAATCATGTATAGGGGTCCAGATTGTGAACTGGTGGATTCAACGGTAGATGGGCTGACGCGAGGTACGACGCCGAGACGCATTTCACACCCAGCAGCAGCTACGTGCATTGACCTCAGATGAGCACTGAATACTGACCAAGAGGGATTATCCTTTTTACGTACCTATGGTCCCAAGGATGAAGAGCAGAAGAATGGCGATGACGCGCTTGTCTCTGTCCCAGATAACCACGGCACGCCAGGCACAGATAATATCGCTTAGAATATACTGAACAGCCTTCAGTATATGGCATAGAAGCATTTGGCAGGCGCACCATCAGGCGTGTTATAAATCCATCTGCATAATAAAAGACGATGAAGTCGATATTCTGAAGCTCTACAGATTTCTGTAGCACCAGTGCGATGGTTCCCAAGACGAACATGAAGGTGGTGATTCCAAACCAGAACATTCTAGGCCGAGACGAAGTGAAGCCCGGTGGGCTCCTGAAGATCATCGACTGTAAGTGTGCATCATCCTTCCTTCGAGAATCGAGAGTAGAAATGAACCTCACAGGAGGACGTGGGCCGAGGTAACGTAGAGTACGATATAGATGCCTGCGATGCAGAGCACAATGGGTCAGAAACTGGAGTAGCAATGGTGAGTCTGTCCCTCACCGTATACGATACCGACAAAAAGGTCATCGTACACTGTCGAATTGTATCCGGAGGCAAAGTATGCGGTAGCAAACTCTTCGGCATAATGAGGATCGCTGAGCCTGGGCATAGTGGAGTCACTGGAGTGGCGAGGTGTAAATCAGCAGAGCGTGAGGGCTGGAAAAACTCATTCCCCCCTGCAGACTCTTAAGGTAGACACATTCCGTTGTCAATTGTGTGGAATTGGGGGCAGTGCCGTACGAAAGAGAACTTTGATCGAAAGTTGCTCAGTGGCGCGCTTGGTGGCGCGCCACGCTTGAATTTCAAATGCCTGCGGCCTTCCTTCCCATGGCTCCCCTCACCTTGCATGAACTGCAAGTCGACATTCCGGAGAAGCCATGAGAGGAATCGCTCACATTCAGTCTGCTTTCTCTGATAGTGTATCGATAAGAGTCATGATGGCGGCGAAATGGAGTGGCGGAGGGCACTGGCAGATCCAAGACTGAGGCCAGGTATAGGTCAAACAAAGCTCATCGTTCTGCGCGGGTTATTACTATAAGCAGTAGATATCTGTCGGAGTAGCCGCCGACCATATGTCAATCGTGTTGGAACCGATCGTGTTGGAACCGGATGTGGTAGCGCCGTACGAAAGGGTTATCAGAAGAGTCAATACGCCGTGGGGCATCACATGCGGCAGTGCATCGCATCTGTCCCATCATACTGGGATATTTACGGTGCCTAGCAACTCGCACCAGCTCCTAAGGAATTCCTGTGCAGTAATGACGGTCATTGGAGAGACAGCGTGTGAATTCCATGACTCGTCGTCGACAGCAGTAGAACTTGAATCACAGAGAAGCGCTCGACTAGTGTCGTTCTTTATCCATTTACTGTAGCTTTTTATGTACAAACAACTACAGCAAGTTGCCATGGTCGTGACACAAAGGAGACAATTTGACAGATGATCACAGAACCCGTAACCTCTGCCGTATACGATACCGACAACTTGAAAAAGGTCTGTCAATTTGGCTTCGGAGTTATGTGCGGCAACAACTGCGGCAATGTCGGAACAAGGGCCGGGAGCAAGGTCGGGAGCATCGCTGGACATGGTGGGGAAAATGGAGTGGCGGAGGGCAAATCGGCCCGGGCAGAGCGCGAGGTCCCCTGCAGATTCTTAAGAAGTTGAACGTTGAAACCTTCCGCTGTCAATTGCCAGTGTGTGAATTGGAGGCAGCGCCGTACTAAAGAGACACAACTTCGATCGAAAGTTGCTCGGTGGATTGCGAAGAACAACCTCGAGGTTGGTGGCTGGCCCGACGCTACGGCCCATCGACGCCAATCACCTCACCTCTGCTTCCTACTTGATTTCCGGCGACTGTCTGGCGGCCTTCCTTTCCCATGATTCCACCCCAATCCCCATCACCTTGCATGAGAACTGCAAGTGGGACAGCCTCATTATCAACAGCACCCCCACAGGAGTCACGGTGTCCCCTACTCACGGCCCATACCCCCCTCTGAGTGCCACGAGGCGCTTGCAGAAACAACACCATCTACCACATCTTCAGACTCACACAGCCGAGGTTCTAAGACCACTCAACTGAGTGTTATATATTGTCTGCGCTCTGATTCATACTAACGAGGCAACGGCTCGTTCTCCATGTCGAGCTTGTGCAGTGCTCTTGATGGTAGAGCGACCCAGTTGGCGCTGATGCGTCCCACGGAACCCAAACCCTCTTTCGTACCACCCCTCCCCAGGAACGCCTGCCGCGTAGTGCACGCTCTCTTCCACCACCATTTCTTTCTCACACTCCAGAGCCAATGGGGAAAAAGCAGCCAGTCGTCACCCTACTATCAGGCCTTCACGCGTGTCGGCCTCGGCGACGGTGGATCTGAACGTATCAAGGGCAAGTGACTGTATTCCTTCTTCGTGACGTCAGTCTCGAATCAGACATTCTTCACGGATGTGCGCGTCAAGATTATGGGCGCGGTGCTGAGAGCCGAGACGGGTACAATGAGCGCGCTGTTAGCATACTTTCGGTACATTATATACACGAGCAGCTTATAATAAGTGTGGGGATCAACAGATCCCCGCGTGCAGACGGTGGGAGTCACAAGACTTAAATAAACGTGCGAGGTGAAGCCCCTACAGTGTCCAAATTACCGTGAATATAGACTACACAATATCATCCAACAGAACGACGGCAACAATTCACTACCGACCAAAAATCACAGGTTCTTTTCTTCATCAGAGGTCTTTATAAACACTGCAGATGATATTGGCTCATCGGAGTCGTTCGTGTGCTCGCGACAAATTGTGTACACATATGATGGTATGCTTCTAGCGCTAGGCTGTGCGAAAGCTGGCCCGGTCGCGAACTGTATTCCGGTCGAGTAGGTCGAATAATGTTCAACCGGGCTCTTCTGCATGGCGACGAGGGTGACTATGAGGGTCGGATACAAACCCTGTGTTGAGTCAGTATTTGGTGCCCAAAATATAAGGAACACATGTGCCACAAAACTCACTGAGACAAACATTAAGACGTTGTCAATGACGGTGGCGCCTGGGTAAGGTATCACATCGAACGCTGAGATCAAATATAATATCTGAAATAGCGCAGTGAGCCACCATGGGTGCATAAACGCTTATGAGAGTAGGATATACCCAAAGGCAGCAGTAAACAAAACCGGAGTCGATTAACAGAGCGAAGACCCTGTTGACCCTCACAGATCCGGTCCCTTCGCCCAAATGTTTCCTGACAGAGACGCGGTGCTGCCTACACCAGCGATATGGTCAGAATCCGGAGATGGTGATCGGGGGATCGAATGCAAGATGAGCGCACCAAGCCTTCCAGGCGATCAACCCGGTAGAGACCAGATTAGTTCCCAGTATTGGGACCGCGAGTAGGAGACTAATATTCGTTGACACGGGGAATCGAAAATTGTCAGAGGGTAGGCCGAAGGCGGGTACGACGAATAAACCAATTTCACACCCAACAGCAGCTACGAGGATTGGTCCTTGATGAGCACAGTACGACGACTACGAGCGATCCCTCGTATGTACCTGTAGTCCCAATGATGAAGAGCAGAAGAAGGGCAATGACGCGTTTGTCTCTGTTCCAGAGAACCACTGCGCGCCATGCACAGATAATGTCGCTTAGAATAAACTGAACAGCCATTAGTTGAGTCAAGCAGGTGGAAAGGAAGTATTGTGCAGGCGTACCATTAACCGTCTAATAGTTTCCGTTACAATGATGACAGCACTGATGCGACCTAAAGGCCATACGTTGGTAGCAGTCTGGTCAAGTAACAACCACATTTTCTGAAACTCGAGAGCTGTCCCTAGCACTAGTGCGACGATCCCCAAGACGAACATGAAAGTTGTGGTTGCAAACATGACCATCTTAGGCCGAGACCAAGTGAAACCTGGTTTTCCCCTGAAAACCATATATACTTTAAGCGTGTATCTTCCTCTTGAGAGCACAAATGAACCCTCACAGGAGGATGTGGACCGAGGTGGCGTAGAGCACGATATAGATACCTGTGATGCCCAGCGCAATGGATCAGAGACTGGAGTAGAAATGGCAAGTCTGTTGTCCGTCACCATATACGATACCGACAAAAAGGTTGTTGTACACCGTCAGTTCGTGTTGAAGGTAATATTCGGCAAGATCTAGAGCATCGATGGGCATGGCAGCGAAATGGAGTGGTGGAGGGCAGATCAACGCGCGAGGCCAGGTATAGCCCGAGGACAAACAAAGCTCATCGTTCCTCAGGCTCACGGGTTATTAAGTAGTAGACACTTGCTGTAGCCGCCGTCGGAGCGGCCGCCAACCATATGTCGATTGTGTGGAACCGGATTTGGCAGCGCCTTACGAAAGGGCTATCAAAAGTTGAGGGAATTATATCCAACATGTCAATGATACAGCCGTGAGACATCACCGTGACATGCATCGCATCTGTCCCATCAGACTGGAATATTTACGGTGCCTTGCAACTCGCACCGGCTCCTAAGGAATTACTGTGCGGTAATGATAGACGAGATGGTCATCGGAGAGACAGCGTGTGAATGCGATGACTCGTCGGGATCGTTGACAGCCGTAGAATCGCAGATCTACTAGCTAGAGAAGCGCTCGAGTGCCGTTCTTTGTATGGTTATGAAATCTATTTATATCATTTATATTCTGGCCAATAAGAGCGACCGCCACCAGTGGTTCTGTACGTACAAACAACTACAGTAAGCTAACATGGACGTGATACCAAGGAGACCAGTTGACAACATCCCGTAACCCCTACAGCGCTGGGCATGCTACATGAGAATCGTGACAGAACTGGCCTGCGAAGCCGAGGACCTCGTATGCCAAAACCAATAAACCCGCAGCAACACCACAGGAGTGAGCAAGCCGGTTCGTATGCGGGGTGACGAAGGTGGATGAGCTCTGGTGGGGACGGCGGCTAAAGAGTGTTCAGGGCACGAGTCAGCTGTCCCGGGTTGGTCGGAGGTGGGCACAGGGCCCAGGGTAATCGCCGCATGACGGCTGCATGGTAGGCGTGTCCGGACTGGGCATCTCGCCCTGAGGGGGGTATTGGGAGCTTGCAGGGGTTGCCCCAACTGAGCTACCTGTTCCGCAGTGTAAGGTCATCATGTGCTCTGCGTGCGCAACACCGCCAAACGGCCACGCTCGGTGCGTTCACGACGACTCGGCCACATCGGCCACGATACCCGGTTCTTGGCTGTGTGTTCGTGTTCAACTATTGTATTCCGTTTGTGTCCTGTCCACTGTATCCTCCCTGTATTGTCATTGTCCTACTCTGTGTCCTGTGGCCTGTCTCTCATGTATATAACCTCGGCTCCCGTGTCTCAGAAGCAAGAACCTAATTGACCCATCTTTCTATCTCACCTCGCTTGCTGTTTCTGAAGTCCTTCGCCCGATATTGGTGTGGACGTTGATCTGTACATCGCACTCGCGCCGATCCCAGCTCAGCGTTCCCGCGCTCCATCTCCGAACCGACCTCATACTTATCTCATTTCCTTCCTCGTCTACGTCTTCCCCTTGGGTCGACACTCTCATACTCGCACTCAACCCTACAGCAGGAAGGGTCATCCCACCGTTCATGTTCATGGGCTGTTCAGCTTGCTGGTCTCGTCAGAGGTCTGGTGCCCAATCGTCCAGTGCGGGAACTGCCCGGTGACTGCTATTTTGTCGACATCCTCCCACTCGAAGGTCAAATGTAGGGGGACATAACAAGGGCCGAGTTCACTGGGGCATTACTTGCTGTTCCGTACAGAGTTGAAGACCGAATCAGACCCTCTGTCGTACTAGGGGGAAGCAGAGAGGGGAGAGGATGCCTGTCGTCAAAGTTGACGACGATGAGGACCGTGCAGGAGTTGTCAAGGCAAACTGCACGCCAAAGAGTGTGCCCAGTGATGGGATGTATGGTTTCGCGATAGCCAGCAACAGCTACGGCCTCCTGGGGAGCACCCTCAACCAAACTGCGAGCTCTTGGGAGATAATGGTGGTAAGTTACGCTTGAAGAGGATCGGAATCATATTAAAACCGATGGAGAGAAAAGCCAATTCTGAGATGGAGTTGTTTGGTCGGATTGAAAGAAGATCGGAGAGCTACTAGTATCCCATACAGTATCCACTAGTTGCAGTGACGCCCATGGTGACCTCCACCGCACCACCCCCCCAACGTCCTGTTCGGGATTCCGGTCCCGCCACCCCCTTGGTAAAGTAGTAGTCTCGATTTATTCTGTAGTAGTAGGTTAACAACGCAAGATCTCATTTGGGGAAGGGATACCAGACAACGTGCAGTTCGTAGTGTGAATGATAAGCGTTCCAGACCACGTCGTACACGGCCCTCTGGGGAGAGAAAACACTTTAGCTAGCACGCGCACCCGCCTTCCTCTTCCTCGTCGTGCGCTTGCGACAGGTCGATATTCCCCGGCATACTCTCAGGCGCGCGAGGCGCCGCGGCCCGGGCCTTGGACGACGACGATGCCTTGGGCTTCTCGTCGCCCCACAGCGCGGGTGTGTCGATGATGCGCGCGACAACGTCGCTGAACGCCTCGGCCACGTTCACCGCCGTCTCGGCGGACGCCTCGACGAACAGGCACCCCGTGCGCTGGGCGCCCTCTGTCGTCAGCACCTATCGAGAGTATTCTTGTGTGCAGCGTGCGGTCAGTAGTGGGCGGGGGAGGGAGCGCGCACCTTGTCTAGCTTGTTGCCTACGACGATCTTGACGACTTCTGGTGGGACGTAATTCTCGAGTTCCGTGAGCGGAGATTGTAGAGACGAGGAACAGGACAGACCGAGGATGACGCCCTGTGCGCCGCGGTAGGAGACCGAAGCCTTTTTAGCCCGCCGCATCCTGCCGTGAGACCAGTGAGAACGACGCAAGCGGGAGCGGCACCAACGAGAGCGTGAACACCCTCGCAAAGCGTACGAAAAGAACTGAAGAAGGACGGACGCAGTTATATACTTTCCGCCCCTTGACCTCCGCATTTAGCGTCCGCGTGCGCACACATCAAGAGAAGAGGGGACGCACCCTGAAATCAACGCCAATCGTCGCGCTCGCCTCGTCCTCAGAACCACTGCCTGTCAGAGAAGCGGAGCAAGAGGCTGCTCTTGCGTCGGTGCCATTGTCCTTGTGTGGGACGTCTCGTAGCGTGTGCATGTTACCGGGGGCAGGTGTGCCGCGTCAGGTAACAGGTGGTGGGAGTGGAGCAGGAGAACGTATGGCGAACGTGTGTGGCGAAGGGCGTGGTGTGTAGGGTGTCAGTGTCAGTGTGGTGGAAGTGGAAGTGGAAAAATAGGCACTTGGCCAGGTGTGGGACCGAAGGCCCAAGAGGATTATAAAAGGTTAACCATGGCGGAGTCATGGCGGTGAGGGGAAGCCTAGGCCCGGTGGCCGCCCGTGATAACACTGACGCACTCAAAATGTACGACCTAAGAAAGAACTCCAATTACATTCGCAAGTTAAGAGGGCAATGTAGTAAAGACAAGAATAGAATGTTAGGTTCGACTAAGGGCATAGTTTCCCTTTTAGATTTGTGACCATCACCAGGCCCATCTATGGGGTGCCCTCTCTGCGGCATACAGCCGGTACGTTGAAACCCTGAAAAATACATGTCAACAAACGCAGGAGCAAGCCATGGTCTGTACCCACATCTGTGCGAACCCCTCCTCCCCACGGCGTGCGTCCTTGAACTGTAGCGTCAACACCAAGCCCCCTCTCTGCAAAGCCCAACCACAAATCGCAGAAGTTCTCTCCGCCTGTGAGCACTTGGTCTGCTTGGATGATCGCATCGCGCGCGTCAAAGAAGCTAGGACGACACTGCTGCAACTTCATGCCGTTCAACACGAGCTGCACGATAAGCGAATTTCCGTGCTTCGGGATAAGTGGCTTTGGTACGCCCGGCGCGGTGAACTCGGGCACGGGCACACGGTAAAAGTCACCGAGGGGAATTTCGCCATCTTCGAGGGGGAGCGGAGGGAAGAGCGAGTCGACGAAGCCGTGCTTCGTGATCAATCGCTGGGCAACGACCCAGAGTATCTCTGCCCAGACCTCACCGGTCGCGTGAACCTCCCCGTACTGGGGCTTATCGAGCGTCTTGTAGGTGGATGGGTTGACCGATTTGCTCTGCACAACCGTCAAAACTGGATGCAATGGGGTCATATACGGGAATCGTACCAGGGAGTAGGGGTAGTTCCGAATGCCACCAGCTTGATTGTCAGCCCAAGCACCAATAGGGTAATCTGAGTAAAGAGGCTTGCTGCGGATCATGGTGGCAAGGAAATCTAGAAAGTGACGTCAACACAAGTCTCTGCGTCGTATAACGGTGCATTTACCTGACCATCCCTCTCCCATTCCACCGCTTTCACCCCATCCGAGGCATCCGGAGTTTGCAGGGCCGCCAGTCAAACGGGTGCTAAGGCCATGAGACAGCTCGTGAATGAGGATGCCAGCGTCAAGATCGCCGTCGCGGTATGGGTTTGCAGTATTCCACAGATACATCTTGCACCGACCATTCTGTCCGTCTGGAGGGGTCGAGAATTCCGCATTATTAAATTCAGAACCGTCTTGGGCATTCGCGATAACGGCGTCACCCCCCAGCCCCCCACGCCCGAAGTTGTCCTGTTGGAAGTTGCCTGCGACCTCATCAAAGCCATAACTGGGTAATGCAGAGACAGTCAGATCACTAGAGAGATAGAATAAATAGAAGAGGGAAATACCGGTAGAATAGATCGTGCACTAGATTAGACATGTAGAAGAGCTGTGTGACAGTGGCATTGATATACTTCTTCGCCTCGTCCAGCGAGTCCGATTCGTCCGCGACCTCGGGATCGTAAGGGTAGTTGAACACCAAGTCATCGCCACCATCGGGTCTATAATTGTGCAACCAGCGATTCTTGCCCTCCCAGTTCTCGTGAGCGAACACCTGTCCGATAATCAGAACGATCGCAGAACCACAGAACGGAAGGTTTCGTACGTTATTGCCGACAGTGGTAGTGTAGTTCGAGTACTGGCCCTTCTTCTTCAGGTTGGACGAAAGCGGATCACTGGAAGCGGGAATAACGTGCCAGCCTAAAGGACTAGCCAAATGGTCAAAATTCTCTTTGGCCAATGTGCGGCCGCCGTCAGAGGGGTCGTTAATGCCGAACGGGAATACATGGTATGTTGCAGGTTGGCGCTGTTTGGTTCAGAGGGGACAGGGGAGTCGGATGTCCAATCGACAACAGAGAGGATGCGATGGGGAGCTTGGTGTGAAACGACAGCCTCATACCAGTTGTCCTGCATCTCAACCTCGAACTGGAAACAAATCAGAGGCAGGTGACAGTGACAAATCAAGTCGCTCACCCGCCAAGCCTGGATAAGCATCGTCTTGTCACCGTCGGGGAGCTGGATGTACACAGGTTTGGCCTTGACTGGGGAGACGGAATCGGGCACGTTGTCGATCATCTCGACACGAACAGCGTTATCATCGCCAACGAGCCGAGGCTCAAACCAGGAAGTCATCCCCGCAATAATCTGATCGTGATTGTTGAGAATGCTTGCGACAACAGCATCGTTTGGTGTAGCGGCGATCATGAACTGGAGAAGAGCGCTGCGCGGATCAAAGATATCTGAGGTCTTGCCAAATCCCCTCTCGACGAGTTCATGGGGAGTGCGGAGGTGATCGCAATTCCAGCGGAAAAGGCGCCGCATACGCTCAAGTGGCCCGTCCGTGAGTTGTACTCCAGACATCGTGACCTGATTGGCGACGACGGAGTGTCCTTGGAGTAAGGTCAAGCGCTCGACCAGCTGCTCTTGTAAAAGGCCGCAAAATTCGGCATGAGGGCCAGGTGTAGTTGGCTCGTCCATGTGCGCCGTGGCGCCCGGCACATAACCCCGGTAGAACTAGGGTTGCAGGTTGCAATGTAAGCACAATTTCACTTGAGGTTAACGAGTCTCTTACCGAGTCACCGTAGGAAATGACGGTGCCACCCTTTACATTGACGTTGATGTCGCCGTCCGCAACCTCGAGGCCATTCACCATCTGGCGAAAGTAGACGTGGGTAACACCGGTGGCACTATCAGTGTAAGAGTCCTTGCGCAAGGTAAATTTGTTGTCTCCAGAGAGCTGGTCCTGAAGGAGTTCTGTAACAAAGCCTTTGGCGACCTCATACGGATCAGAGGTAAAGACGGATGCCTTTGCGAAGGAGGCAGGACTGGTGTGGAACTTGGCGTGGGGGTGCACGGGACCAAATCCCATCGTCTTGCGACGTGACGTGGGGCTCCCATGAGCTAAGGCAGAGCCCGCTAGGCCGACAAGAGCCAGAGATGTCGTCGAAGATATGCGCATATAGATGAGGGGGAAAGAACTGTCGATAACAATGCGCCGGCGAAGGGGTTGATATAGACAGGGAGACACTGTACCAACACAGCAATCTAAAGGGGCGGTAGCCTCTGCCTACCGATATTTTCCGCGTATTTTCCGTGCGCCATCGTTCTCGTTAGTCAGTCGTCGACACCATGCAGAAAGAGCTGTCGCGGTCGCTGGAATTCGACAGAGTGACATCGCCGAGGGATCGAATGTTGTACGCCAGACGTTAAACAGTTACTAGACTGGAATTTCCGTGGAATTTCCGTGGCATTTCCATTACCTTGTTTTCCGGACATCTCACCGCCATGTTGTCTCCGTAGATCGTCATCCTCAGTCAGTCATGCACGCTGCGCGTCTCGGTCGTAAATGACTAGAGATTTACCTGGGTTTTCCTTTCCATGCACTGTCATTGCGCCATCGTGGATACCATGCGTTGCGTGCACGTTGTTGTATTCGTACCAGTGGCTGTGGAAGTAAATGTGGGGAGGAGTCATCTTACAGTGACTTGGGACTTGGATATGTCTCAATACGGGGTTAACCATGTGAGAAAGTTTCTACCAATGACTTGCAAGTCCCACCTGTGTGTAACTTGGTGCTAGTTACTAAGTTCCATACTTTCCAAATCAAGCTTAAGTCACAACGTGTGTGGAATGTGGGGAAAGGGGGACAAACAATCCCAAACCCCCACATCAACAATTTGACTTGCAATTTGATAAAAATGTTCATCCGTTATTGCCGCTTTTTGCCGTAATCCGGGTTCCGTAGAATCCAGGAACTCGAAATACATACTTACTGAACTGGTGCCAGTGTTTCGTGCTAATTCGTCCTGTTGTTTATTTGCTATCAACTATTTTTTACTTTACAGTCCCCTTACTATTCCAGAAAAGGATAAGGCTATACCATAATAACTTATTGCTTTCACCCTTGTCGAAATTTCGGGTTCCCGTGAAGATCTGACAGGCGCCCCCCCCCTGCCACGTTGGTACGCACACGACCTGAATCACGGGAAGATGACTCCTGAGTGGGCTATTCAAGTTGTCCTGGGAGTTCCTTGCTTGGCTTGCGGCCGAAGAGTCGGATAACACTACTGTAGTACTTAGTTGCGTGGAGACGAAACAGAGAATAGAAGTCGCTTTGAAGTTTGGCAGAACGGAAACGCTGCGCGAGAGTGCCGAGACGAGCCAGTCGCGCGATTGAACGATTAGAAGACGAGAGGACCCGGAGAGGTCACAAGTGAATACCAGTAATATTGGTGAATGTTCAAGTTGTCGCGTCAACTCCCTGTCCCAAGCTTGCATGATACCCCTACTCGCACTGTCTTTCAAGTTACCAGCTGTTCCAAACAACCTTCCAGTGACAGCACCACGCCCAGTGCGACACGCCATCTCAGTGATCTCACACGACGAGCTACAGACTCGAGATTGTCCCGGAGCCCATCGTCCCGACTGGCCATGGTGCGTACATTACGGAGGAAGCTGACTCAGATTCAGGCGCTGACAACGACGAGTTTGCGACCGACCTTTGCAGTAAGATAGTGCATGGGGTTTTTGCTACGTAGAAGAAGGATTAAAATGTCAGTGGCGCCCCCTGCGAAACCACCTTTTGAGCGAATAGTCGATGACGACGTAGTAGACTTAAGCGGGAAGCTTAGTTCTCACTTCTTCTGCCAGAAATCGAGGTGCTCAGGCAGCTGGTGAATACTGTACTCACGACGTCTTGCCGTAAAAGAAGGCCGCCCGGGAGGTTCACCCGGTTGCTGTGTCCCTCCCTGAGGACGTTCACATCGTTCGGCGCCGTCTGGAAGACCCCCGACTTTCTCTTCCTGCGCTCTCGACCCACCCTCCCGAGTCCACACCGAGCGCTCATCTCACGCAAGAACGCCTCGATGGCCTCGACCCTTGCCGAGACCCCAATGAGTATGGCTAAAGAGGTTCGGCCCTGCTTCATTGTTCCCCTACTCTCCTACTTCGCACCTTCGAGGCGTGATTCCTCGTGTTACTAGCCGCAACTCACCTTCCATTCTCCACCTCTTGTTTACTTTCCCCCACTCTGACACTACTCAATTCTCGACTTCGTTTAGCCATAGGTATCGTACACTTTGTACATGAAGGTGTCAGATTCTCGTTCAATATCACCGTCGATTCCCCACTGCTACTGCTCTCCTGTGTAATTAAATTATTCCTCGGGCTGGTCAAAATTGAAGACATCCGAGTTGTCGTGCTCTTTGCACGTTTCCGTTTCTGCCAAACTTCAAAAGCGACTTCTATTCTCTGTTTCGTCTCCACGCAACTACAGTACCCGACTCTTCGGCCGCAAGCCAAGCAAGGAACTCCCAGGACAACTTGAATAGCCCACTCAGGAGTCATCTTCCCGTGATTCAGGTCGTGTGCGTACCAACGTGGCAGGGGGGGGGCGCCTGTCAGATCTTCACGGGAACCCGAAATTTCGACAAGGGTGAAAGCAATAAGTTATTATGGTATAGCCTTATCCTTTTCTGGAATAGTAAGGGGACTGTAAAGTAAAAAATAGTTGATAGCAAATAAACAACAGGACGAATTAGCACGAAACACTGGCACCAGTTCAGTAAGTATGTATTTCGAGTTCCTGGATTCTACGGAACCCGGATTACGGCAAAAAGCGGCAATAACGGATGAACATTTTTATCAAATTGCAAGTCAAATTGTTGATGTGGGGGTTTGGGATTGTTTGTCCCCCTTTCCCCACATTCCACACACGTTGTGACTTAAGCTTGATTTGGAAAGTATGGAACTTAGTAACTAGCACCAAGTTACACACAGGTGGGACTTGCAAGTCATTGGTAGAAACTTTCTCACATGGTTAACCCCGTATTGAGACATATCCAAGTCCCAAGTCACTGTAAGATGACTCCTCCCCACATTTACTTCCACAGCCACTGGTACGAATACAACAACGTGCACGCAACGCATGGTATCCACGATGGCGCAATGACAGTGCATGGAAAGGAAAACCCAGGTAAATCTCTAGTCATTTACGACCGAGACGCGCAGCGTGCATGACTGACTGAGGATGACGATCTACGGAGACAACATGGCGGTGAGATGTCCGGAAAACAAGGTAATGGAAATGCCACGGAAATTCCACGGAAATTCCAGTCTAGTAACTGTTTAACGTCTGGCGTACAACATTCGATCCCTCGGCGATGTCACTCTGTCGAATTCCAGCGACCCGCGACAGCTCTTTCTGCATGGTGTCGACGACTGACTAACGAGAACGATGGCGCACGGAAAATACGCGGAAAATATCGGTAGGCAGAGGCTACCGCCCCTTTAGATTGCTGTGTTGGTACAGTGTCTCCCTGTCTATATCAACCCCTTCGCCGGCGCATTGTTATCGACAGTTCTTTCCCCCTCATCTATATGCGCATATCTTCGACGACATCTCTGGCTCTTGTCGGCCTAGCGGGCTCTGCCTTAGCTCATGGGAGCCCCACGTCACGTCGCAAGACGATGGGATTTGGTCCCGTGCACCCCCACGCCAAGTTCCACACCAGTCCTGCCTCCTTCGCAAAGGCATCCGTCTTTACCTCTGATCCGTATGAGGTCGCCAAAGGCTTTGTTACAGAACTCCTTCAGGACCAGCTCTCTGGAGACAACAAATTTACCTTGCGCAAGGACTCTTACACTGATAGTGCCACCGGTGTTACCCACGTCTACTTTCGCCAGATGGTGAATGGCCTCGAGGTTGCGGACGGCGACATCAACGTCAATGTAAAGGGTGGCACCGTCATTTCCTACGGTGACTCGGTAAGAGACTCGTTAACCTCAAGTGAAATTGTGCTTACATTGCAACCTGCAACCCTAGTTCTACCGGGGTTATGTGCCGGGCGCCACGGCGCACATGGACGAGCCAACTACACCTGGCCCTCATGCCGAATTTTGCGGCCTTTTACAAGAGCAGCTGGTCGAGCGCTTGACCTTACTCCAAGGACACTCCGTCGTCGCCAATCAGGTCACGATGTCTGGAGTACAACTCACGGACGGGCCACTTGAGCGTATGCGGCGCCTTTTCCGCTGGAATTGCGATCACCTCCGCACTCCCCATGAACTCGTCGAGAGGGGATTTGGCAAGACCTCAGATATCTTTGATCCGCGCAGCGCTCTTCTCCAGTTCATGATCGCCGCTACACCAAACGATGCTGTTGTCGCAAGCATTCTCAACAATCACGATCAGATTATTGCGGGGATGACTTCCTGGTTTGAGCCTCGGCTCGTTGGCGATGATAACGCTGTTCGTGTCGAGATGATCGACAACGTGCCCGATTCCGTCTCCCCAGTCAAGGCCAAACCTGTGTACATCCAGCTCCCCGACGGTGACAAGACGATGCTTATCCAGGCTTGGCGGGTGAGCGACTTGATTTGTCACTGTCACCTGCCTCTGATTTGTTTCCAGTTCGAGGTTGAGATGCAGGACAACTGGTATGAGGCTGTCGTTTCACACCAAGCTCCCCATCGCATCCTCTCTGTTGTCGATTGGACATCCGACTCCCCTGTCCCCTCTGAACCAAACAGCGCCAACCTGCAACATACCATGTATTCCCGTTCGGCATTAACGACCCCTCTGACGGCGGCCGCACATTGGCCAAAGAGAATTTTGACCATTTGGCTAGTCCTTTAGGCTGGCACGTTATTCCCGCTTCCAGTGATCCGCTTTCGTCCAACCTGAAGAAGAAGGGCCAGTACTCGAACTACACTACCACTGTCGGCAATAACGTACGAAACCTTCCGTTCTGTGGTTCTGCGATCGTTCTGATTATCGGACAGGTGTTCGCTCACGAGAACTGGGAGGGCAAGAATCGCTGGTTGCACAATTATAGACCCGATGGTGGCGATGACTTGGTGTTCAACTACCCTTACGATCCCGAGGTCGCGGACGAATCGGACTCGCTGGACGAGGCGAAGAAGTATATCAATGCCACTGTCACACAGCTCTTCTACATGTCTAATCTAGTGCACGATCTATTCTACCGGTATTTCCCTCTTCTATTTATTCTATCTCTCTAGTGATCTGACTGTCTCTGCATTACCCAGTTATGGCTTTGATGAGGTCGCAGGCAACTTCCAACAGGACAACTTCGGGCGTGGGGGGCTGGGGGGTGACGCCGTTATCGCGAATGCCCAAGACGGTTCTGAATTTAATAATGCGGAATTCTCGACCCCTCCAGACGGACAGAATGGTCGGTGCAAGATGTATCTGTGGAATACTGCAAACCCATACCGCGACGGCGATCTTGACGCTGGCATCCTCATTCACGAGCTGTCTCATGGCCTTAGCACCCGTTTGACTGGCGGCCCTGCAAACTCCGGATGCCTCGGATGGGGTGAAAGCGGTGGAATGGGAGAGGGATGGTCAGGTAAATGCACCGTTATACGACGCAGAGACTTGTGTTGACGTCACTTTCTAGATTTCCTTGCCACCATGATCCGCAGCAAGCCTCTTTACTCAGATTACCCTATTGGTGCTTGGGCTGACAATCAAGCTGGTGGCATTCGGAACTACCCCTACTCCCTGGTACGATTCCCGTATATGACCCCATTGCATCCAGTTTTGACGGTTGTGCAGAGCAAATCGGTCAACCCATCCACCTACAAGACGCTCGATAAGCCCCAGTACGGGGAGGTTCACGCGACCGGTGAGGTCTGGGCAGAGATACTCTGGGTCGTTGCCCAGCGATTGATCACGAAGCACGGCTTCGTCGACTCGCTCTTCCCTCCGCTCCCCCTCGAAGATGGCGAAATTCCCCTCGGTGACTTTTACCGTGTGCCCGAGTTCACCGCGACGGGCGTACCAAAGCCACTTATCCCGAAGCACGGAAATTCGCTTATCGTGCAGCTCGTGTTGAACGGCATGAAGTTGCAGCAGTGTCGTCCTAGCTTCTTTGACGCGCGCGATGCGATTATCCAGGCAGACCAAGTGCTTACAGGCGGAGAGAACTTCTGCGATTTGTGGTTGGGCTTTGCAGAGAGGGGGCTTGGTGTTGACGCTACAGTTCAGGGACGCACGCCGTGGGGAGGAGGGGTTCGCACAGATGTGGGTACAGACCATGGCTTGCTCCTGCGTTTGTTGACATGTATTTTTCAGGGTTTCAACTTACCAGCTGTATGCCGCAGAGAGGGCACCCCATAGCCGGAGCTAGATGGGCCTGGTGATGGTCACAAATCTAAAAGGGAAACCATGCCCTTAGTCGAACCTAACATTCTATTCTTGTCTTTACTACATTGCCCTCTTAACTTGCGAATGTAATTGGAGTTCTTTCTTAGGTCGTACATTTTGAGTGCGTCAGTGTTATCACGGGCGGCCACCGGGCCTAGGCTTCCCCTCACCGCCAGGGTTAACCGGTCATCCCTTCCTTTCGTCGCTACATTTGCCGTAGTGTCCGTTAGGTCGAACGAAGGGCGAAAGTCTTTTCTTTTCTTTTCTTTGACTGTCATCATTATCATAGCCACCTTCTGTAGCGATTCCAGATTCCGACTGCTCCGAGCGAAGGATGTTTGCCCCGTGTTTCGCGGAGAAGGTCATCATCAGTCACCAGATGTGTTACGGACTTCGATGGCTCGCGCGGAAGGATAGTACGTCTCGATTCAGACCGTTTTAGGAATGTGGATTCCCCTCTCATGGTGCCATCAAGCGATGGCCTCTGCACGGAACGCTTCCGCGAATTTCATTTATGAAGGACGATCCCCGGCCTTCAAGGTGATACCGCAGAAAGATTCTTTTTTTTGATCCATTTATATTCCGGGATACATAACAGACAGTTACAGACCGGTCGCAGCGTGTACCACTACAGTTATGAGAAGAGAATGGTCCTATGGTGGGGTGCCCCGAGAAGGGTATCAGTAAATATCGATTCAGGAGAAGGGGTCATTAGATAATGTCCACCGCATGGGAAGACGGGGTTAGCCGAACGACCGCAGAAAGATTCCAAAATCGAATTTCACTAGTAGGTGCGAGTACGGTATACTTCAACAGGTCGACGACGACTATTTTCATCCCACAGACCAGAAATCACAGGCTCATCTTCAGAGGTCTTCGTAACCACCGCACTAGAGAGGCTTTGCATGTCGGAGTCACGAACTTGCGTGTACACGTGTCGTGGCATGTCGCCAGCCCTGGGTGGTCCGAGTGCTTGGCCACTCACGAACTGCATTCCGGTCGAGTGGGTCGAGTAGTGTTCGACAGGGCTCTTCTGTATGGCGACGAGGATTATTATGAGCGTCGGGTATATACCCTGTATCAAGTTCGTATTGCATTTAGTAGTGCACAAGATATGTTTCAAGGAACGTGTGTGTCACGGAACTCACTGAGATAAACACCAAGACATCGTCTATGATAGTGAAGCCCGGATGGGGTATCACGCCGAACGCCGAGATCAAATATAGAATCTGGAATTGCGCAGTGAGCCCTGCTACGATCACCGACATTTCTGGAGGCAGAACATACCCAAGGGATGCAATAAAGAAAACCCGACTCGATGAGTAGAGCGAAGAACCTCTCGACGCTCACAGATCCAGCTCCTGTGACCAAATATTTCCTGACTAAGACGCGGCGTTTCCTACGCCAGGGACATGGTCAGAGATGGTCGTCGGGGGTTGAACGTGAGAAGAGCGCACCAGGCTTTCCAGGCGATCAACCCGGTGGAGAGAAGATTAGTTCCTAGTGATGGACCAACCATGTATAGGGGTCCCGATTCTGAACTGGATAGGACGAAGCCCTGGGGAGGTACGACGCCGATTATAATTTCACACACAGCAGCAGCTACGAGGTCGATCTCAGATGAGCACAGAATACTAAGAGGGGTACCCTTTTATGTACCTGTGGTCCCAAGGATGAAGAGCAGAAGAATGGCGATGACGCGCCTGTCTCTGTCCCAGATAACCACTGCACGCCAGGCACAGATAACATCGCTTAGAATATACTGAACAGCCTTCAGTTAAGTCAAGTATACGGCATGGAAGCATTTGGCAGGCGCACCATCAGGCGTGTTATACCTCCATCTGCATAATAAAAGACGATGAAGTCGATATTCTCAAGCTCTAGAGCTTTCTGTAGCACCAGTGCGGTGGTTCCCAAGACGAACATGAAGGTGGTGATTCCAAACCAGAACATTCTAGGCCGAGACGAAGTGAAACCCGGTGGACTCCTGAAAGTCATCGACTGTAAGTGTGCATCATCCTTCCTTCAAGTGGAGAAATGAACCTCACAGGAGGACGCGGACCGAGGTAACGTAGAGTACGATATAGATGCCTGCGATGCAGAGCACAATGGTTCAGAAACTGGAGTAGCAATGGTGAGTCTGAGTCTGTCCCTCACCATATAGGATACCGACAAAAAGGTCATTATACGCTTCATCGATGTAATTTGTAGACATGGCGGCGAAAATGGAGCGGTGGAGGGCAGATCAGCAGAGCGCGGGGGCAAGCAAACTCATTGTCCCCTACAGATTCTTAAGGAGTCGACACCTTCCGCTGCCAATTGTGTGGACTGGAGGCAGCGCCGTACCAACTAAAGAGACACAACTTCGATCGGAAGTTGCTCGGTGGATTGCGAAGAACAACCTCGACGTGGCTGGCCCGCTTCCTACTTCAGTCACCCCCACGATAACGGACCGTGACCGGAGGGGGGAAAGGGGGCGTCCACTCTACTTCAAGTTACTTGATTTCCGCCGACTGTCTTGCGGCCTTCCTTTCCCATGACTCTACCCCTATCCCCATCACCTTGCATGAAAACTACAAGTGGGACCGCCTCATGATCAACAGCATTTCCACCAGGGTGTCCCGTACTCGGGCCAATACCCCCTCTGAGTCCTATGAGGCACTTGTAGCAGACAACGCCTCACACTGGCACAGCCCCCATCTTGGGTCTGTATAAGGACTGGCACTCCTGAGTATTACACTACACATTGTCTGCACTCTGTTCTACATGCCAAGATCGTGGCTCAGCATGGTGTGCACGGTGATCACTCGGCTCACGTGGGATCATAGATTGCCAAACGCCGCCGTCACGGATGATGGTGAGGGGAAGAGCGGTCGACGATGAGGCGATGTCGTGGTTTAATCAAAGTCGAGGCCTAGGCGCCTGGGGGTCGCCAGTACATGGATGATGTGACGGCAAAAGGACTTACACAGACGGGTTTCCTTCAGGAAATAATACCAATCCAACCAGTTCCTCGCATTGTGGTCCCGCGAAATCGCGACACGTCTGTCTGCCCAACGCAGTCCAACTCAAAGTCGCACCTCGCGAGGTCTCCTGACTCGGGCGTGGAGTCAGGATGGCACAGCGCAGGTAATTAAGGCAGTGCCAGTGGCGCGCGAATCGGCGATTCGTGAGTTGTTTGTGCAAGTAGAGCAGACGGTGTTCTTGATGCCAGTGGAAGAGCGGCACCGCAAACGCAGTGCAAACGCCCGGTTGTCGGCGTCAATGCGTCCCGCGCCGTCAAAGCCGAATCCACCACTCGTCCTCTGAGCCGAATCCACCACTCGTCCTCTGCCCCACCGCCTGCTGCGTAATGCACACTCTCATCCACCACCATTTCTACCTCCCGCTACAGAGTCCGAGTCAAGAGTAAAAACGGCGGCCAATCGTCACCTAACAGGCCTTTACGCCTGTCAGCCTCGGCAGATCTGGAAGTATCAAGGGCAACTGATTGTATTCCTTCTTCGTGACGTCGGGTTCAATTGAACTTTCTTGACTAATGCGAACACCGTGTGCGTTAAAATTATGGATGTGATGCTGAGAGCGGAAACGAGTACGACGAACGCGCTATTGGCACGCTTTCGGTCCGTTGAATAGTATACATCGGCCAGCTTCTGGGTGCAGATGAAGGGTGATCGATTTGACGCACTCTCCTTCGGTTGGGAGCGTGGAACTCACCGCTTTTCACCCTGTTATCATCAGGAAGAAGGTGTATGGCTTTCTAAATCGATGATGATCATGCGACTCGCGGCGTTTGCGAGGCCGTGGATTGACCAGGTGACCGGTCACCTCCGTATCCGAGTCTCAGGCCTGTTCAAGCTTCATCTCATGGACTCGGGCATCGCGACTCCCCTTCGTCCTCGTGCTCTTTCAAGACTGGCTTTCTCTCACCGACATTCCTCCTTCCGCCCATCAACTTGATCTAGCCCCCCGAGTGACCGACCCGCTCTCTAGAGATCATCATGCATCCCGGAACGAAGTACATCGCTCTGGTTTCGCTATGCCTACTTGTCAAGCTTGTTTGTATTGGCCTTCTTCGATCAGGATTCCCGTCACACAGTCACTGTAGGCTTTTCCCCTCTCCCTCGACGCATTTGCTTACACTGGGGCCGGCGTAGCTTACGTCGGCACGGACTACCCTCGTGCCTGGGACATCGGCATTCTTCCACCCATCCTAATGAACATCGAGCCCACGAAGCACTATCAGCTCTCCGGGTACGGCGCCGATGCCGAATGGGCAGCACTCACCCCGAACAACGGAACGCTCTATCTGGGTCCACAGCGCCGACCATTCAGCATCTCCCTATTCCACCAGCTACGTTGTTTAGACGTGATCAGGCGCGACATCATCGAGGCGCTTCCGCGGGAGGAGAGCAAGCTGAGCCGGCACTGTCTCAACTATATGCGGCAGATGGTTCTCTGCCGCACGGACCTCGCAGTGGACCCCGTGCTGGGACGGGAGCTCGAAGCCGAAGTTCGCGCTGAGACCAACCAGTGCGTCGACTGGAGACGCGTGTATCGAAGACTGGAAGAGAGCCAACGAGAGTAAGTTACTCTCAAAGTCTCAATAGGTCTCACGGAGACGAGTGAGTGGCTCCCTCTCCTACGCAGAATGACGTTGTATCGCCGCTAAACCAGAGACGTTCAGGCGTGCTGGTAGCAACACTGCTCCGGAACCAATCCATCATTTCGGACAAACTCTTGTTAATAATTGTGGCGTTTCATGGTGTTTTGGCGCATCTAGTACACCCTGGCGTCTACGTACAGCACCACATCGCTTGGCGTCTGTAAAGCTGTCAAGCATGTCAAGGCTTGATCTACGAGCCGATACTTGTACCTTTTTCGTGGATGGAGAGCTAGCTCGTGGCGTTTTGTGGCGTGATTAAAAATATCCGAGTCGGTTCGGCGGCATCAGTGTACCCAGTCGTCTACGAAGGCTGCTTTCCTTGTCCATGCTACCAAAACTAATATGTCCCATCTCTGTTCTTATGTCGGCATATATACCCCAAGAGCATCGACCGCGACGTTCGCAGGGAAATTTTTTATTTCTTCTTCACGAATCTGTTGCGGTGTGCGGAATCAACCGGTGTGCAAAGCCGCGGAGTGCACCTTCCCTTCCTTTCAGGTGCCCTGTATGTCACCACAAAATGAGATTTTGTTTTCCCCAATTACAGTAAATGCGATACACTCTCATTCTACGAAGGCTCGAGGATCACGATCCTCGTACGATCCTTCGCGGAGACGCTGTACCTAACTTTCAACATTGTGTGAAGCCGCGCGGTCACTTGACATTCATCAAGGACAAGTCAAATACTATCACCCTAATAAAATAAAATGTTGAAGCCAGCGTGGTTCTTCAGGAATACGGTGAGGTCCATTCCCCAACGACCCGCGTGTGTCATTGAGCGAATACGAGGCGTAGAGTCAAAAAAAAACGAGGCGAAGGACCCAGCAGAAGATTTTCTACTGAACAGGATGACAAAACCCATCGGATTCTCTACCCGATCAAACCCTCCTTTCCCCGCCGGCACGAATCGCACGATGTAATGCTTGATGTAATGACCCACAGAGGTGTCCTCCAGGCCCGGTAGGGTCTCTTCA
>JAKELH010000641.1:0-41375 GCA_021525015.1 Lactarius pseudohatsudake | reverse complement strand
ACACTAAACTTTATAGCCCTCATGTATACCAACGCTGTTGTAGTTTTGTGGGACCGGTGTTCTGTCTACAGTAGTCTTATTTTGTCAGTCTTAGCCTTATGTATGGTGCAGAATGTATTGTGGGTTGTGCACGGCTTCCAGCTGTCGGCCACATTCACATGCTTAGTATGCTCAGTGCTCCTGTGCCAGAAAGTGCTCCTCCCCACCGCCTTCGCTCTGGAACACCCCTCCAGATTCTTCTCCTGCCACTGATACAGTCTATTCAAAAAACCCCTGCGGCTGAAAAGTATGCGCGGGAGGGCACCTACCGCATCGTACAAGCCCCACTTTCATACTCCTTCCGCCTCTTGCGCGCTGTCATCTTGTTCATATTCTCTGGCGACCCCTCTGCACCTCCTCGTGCGCCAGGCCATCTCTTTTCGGTCCAGCACGGCATATCCATCGGCTCTCCTGGAGAAATCACGCGTGGCAGGGTATGGGTCAAACTGTCGTGCGCTCAGGACCCTTACTACTCCTCGCGCTCCCTCGCGGATCTCATCGCCGCCGTGGATGCACAGGGGCAGGATGAGGAGGACCTGGAGGACGAGGACGCGAGCTGGCGGTGGGAAGGCAAGGACGATCTCACTCTCGGGCATGTGTGGGACATTCGTTCATGCGACCCGAAGCGCGGTATCATCTATGTGTGTTTACGCCCACTCTCCTCTGCACTTACTGACGCATCAAATACAGCACCACGGCGGCAAGACCAGCGTGCACATCACGCTGAACACGCAGACTGTGCCGCACTGCAAAGGCGTCGGGAACATGCCCTTCGTCTTCCGCACCTATGGCACCGCGCACCTCGATCCCCCTCGCTCGCCTCCCTTGACGCCAGCACCAGGAGCAGGATCAACCTCAACCCATCCCTACCTCCCCGGCGCATTTTCCCGACATACAGGTGCCGCGTCCTGAGCCCGCTCATCATCTTGGACTCGGCCAACGCCAAGCCAATCGTGCAGACCTCCTTTCGCTCTTTTCCACCCGCGTATCCGCTTCTTCACATCAACGCTTACAGCAGTGCCGTCGCAAAGGCCATTCGTCCAGAAGATGTCAACCCGGTCCTTCTCGTGACCCTCCCGGACGAACCGACCGCATGTTGTCATCTTCAGCATCGCTCTCTCACCTTCTTGTGTCCCATTTCTGGAGATCGTGAGTGTTGCGTCCTAACGATCGTATCGTACGATGAACTCACGTCTTGCGCAAGTTGACCCGCTATATGTGTTCACATTCATCCGCACCTTCCTGACATCAACTTACTTGGCTTGACGTAGTCCCCCAATGCGATCCAGTGCCTCGAGACGGCGATTTACAGGCCCACCTCCGAAAGGCAGTACAGGTCGACAAAGACGGTCACGGCGACAACGACATCGACAAAGACAGTCACGGCGACAACGACATTGACGAAGACGGTCACGGCGACAACGATGTTGACGTTGACGGTCACGGCGACAACGACATCAACGTCGACGGTCACGGCGACAACAACAACGACGAAGACAAGCCGCGTGGTGGCAACAACAACAACAACAACCGCTGCGGCGGGGGTATTGACAATGACCACGGCGGCGGCGGTGGCTTGGGTGGTGGTGACAAAGGCGGCGGCAATGGCGACAACGTGATGTACTAATATTATATCTACTTTGTATTTTCCGTACTCGCAAAGCAATACACATGTTTTACTGTGATAATGTGCACCCAATGCTGCACTCCAAACGAGTCGCGAACGAGTCACCAGCACATGCGAGCAAGTCACACCAGCTTCCAGCTCAAGCCGAGATGCTTGGCTCAGCTCGGCAAGTGAGAGCCATGCACTAAGGCTCGGCTCGGTCCGGTAATCTATCTGGACTGGCTCCGGTGGCCCAGCTCCGGCTTGGCCCGGCTCTAGGAGCTGCCGAAACACTACACCAGATGACCCAATATGAGTCACCTTGTGGGAAGTAGGGGGGGCTAGAGCGGCGACAGAGGCAATATGCGAGTGCTGAGGAGCACGGGCAGGTTGCTTGCCTTTCCCTTTAGGCTTGCCTCGCCCGGAACCACGTCCTCCGCACTGCCTGAAGGGCTGCTGCTGGGTAGATGGGCCGGGGGCGCTAGACTGCTGCTGCGAAGAACCCTGCTTCGAAAAGCGAGGGTCCGCGTGCTTCTGCTTAACGGCAGAGAGCTTCTGCGCATTATGGGCGGCCTTATGCTGTCCGTGGTTTGACTCGGTTTCATACTGGCTCTCAACGCAAGCCGAGACAGTACTGAGCTTTAGATCTGCAACAGGGAGATTGTTGCACATTACCGGGATAAGGTGCTCCCATTTCTGGGGCAAGGCGGACATAGCAATAAGGGCCTGCAGCTGTGGGCGTATGGCAAGAGTGGTGGTGTTAGCACCAGTACCAACGGTAACTGCTCCAAGCCGAGCAAAGGCGGCAGCCATTTTTTCGAACTGAGGAGCAGGATGCTGATTCGTATTGAAACGAATCGAGATGGCCTCTTTGAAGTCCTTGTAGATGCAGGGCATGGAAACTGCACCATATCGGTCCTTCACAGAGTCCCAGAGCGCCTGAGAAGTTGCTCCGGTGACTGCCTGCTGTATAGCGGGCAAAAGGCAGAGGGTAAGATTACCCCGGGCCATCTCATCAGCTCGCATCCAAGCTGCTCTATCTGTGACATCGGCAACGGGAGGTAAAGGGATGGTGGCAGCGACGTAGCCCCAGAGCCCTTGCAACATAAAGAAAGCAGTCATCTGCTTAGACCAAGTGGCCCAGTTAGAGCCATCAAAGATGGGGACAAGTGTGATGAGTTGAGAGGACATAGTTGGTTAATCTGTTGGCTTTGAGAATGTCAGCATTGCATTATTATAATAACAATACTGAGTGAATCAAAAAAATTGCCAACGCTGGCACGGCTACATGGCCGTACATACGCAGCGTGACAATAGCCCAATATTAGGCTGTTTCCAACAGAATGGGCAACACCCATTTCGACGTTTGGATCACAAATGCCGGTCGTCGGACTATCCTGCTCGACGTCACCCCAAGGTTGAGCTACACGGTGCTCCAAAGTTAATTGGAGTCGTTGTAGAGCCTTGTTTAGATAGGCGATTGGCCAAGTCTGCGTAATCCTCAAGAGTACAATACTGGGTTGCTATTAGCCAGGGTGCCTCCCTGAGTCTAATGCCTACAACCGCACGAGCACCTCTTTGCAAAGGCTGCATCGTAGTGGGCGGTGACCGCAAGGCGCAACTCTGTCAAAGAGTGCAACGGCAAACCCTGTAGCAGGGCCCATAACCTGTTGCGCAGCAATGCACGCAGCTAACAGGAATGGTGTTCTCACCTTTGAGTAGGTTGAGAGACTATAGCGGTGGAGAGGGCGCACAAGTGAGTAAGAGAGTGAATGTCTATTCGCCTCCCTCCCCATGGGAGGATATTTATACTCTATGGTTCTACCCTGACCATTTGCGTAAAGTGATGAGTACAGGCGTCCACAATATCGCGTTTTTACACACGCCTGATGTAAACTACCACTTCGAGATAGCCATAGGGCTTCTCCTTCTCAGAGGGCGTATTGCGCCCACTATAGTACGTATCCTGACTACCGTAATAGGAAACTATACTATCATAGTGTCGTAACTGCTATAGATAAGGTCCTTACGTACTTATCTCGTTCGAACAAGTAGATCGACTTAGAAAAATCCATGTAAAGTAGTTACCTAATAACAATAAAATAAAATTCTTGTTTTAAACATAAGTTAACTTAACAACAAAAACAAAACAAGTTTATGTACACTGACTAAAGGAAAGTTCTCCCATCTGAGTTCGAATGCTAATTGGAGTGACGTTCTCGTTTTGGAATCCAACAACGTGACTTGCTTGGCACCTTCCTTTTATGGGACGTAACACTTTGCGGAATAGTGGCAACTGTTGGTGTCGTGGTGTGACAGTGCCGTGTCGTGTCGCAGCACCAGGGCGCTGTGTTGCTGCGGTGCTGCGTTGGTGTCGTGGCGTGACGGTGCCGTGTCCGAGTCAAAGCACCAGGGCGCAGTGTCAATACACTGCGTCAGTGTTGTGGTGTGTCGGTGTCGCAGCGTCAAGGCGCCACATCGGTGTCGAAGCACCAGGGCGCAGCATGGGGTCGGTGTTGCAGTGTCAAGACACCGTGTCGGTGTCGTGGCATGACAATGCCGTGTTGGTGTTGAAGCCCCAGGGCACGGCACGGGGTTGTCGCAGCATCAAGACGCCAAGACACTGCGGTGCAGCGTTGGTATCAAGGCGTGACGGTGTCGTGAATGTTTTAAAACATAGAGAGAAAAAAAACATTGTAGTTAGTTTAAGTAAAAGGATAGGGAAAAAAAGGACTTAGCTTGTTTGAGGGTCAATACAACGAAGTCGACGTGTGCCATGGTGTGACATGGTGGTTGATTGATTGGTCAGTGTTGACTGACATGCGTCGCAGCCAGTCTGGTGATCTGCATGCCCGCGAAACCCGCGAACCCGTGATGGGTGTCCATTGAAACTCAGCAACTGTCAAAGACCAGTTGCAACCGGTTGCAACTGGTCTTTTGGCAGTCTGTTGATGAATTGAATTGTCGATAGACTGCAACTGGACCACGCTGGAACTACATGCAACTGCAACTGAAAGTCCAGTTGCAATCAGTTGGGTCCAGTTGGGTCCATGGTCTTTTTTCAGTCCATAGGACAGGACTTCGAAACACTAGGAGCATCCATCCAGTATTCCATACGGACCTTCTGACTCCATATCACGAAACTCCCACACATGGTCCTAACTATCAGCGCCCACCACCAGATTTGGTCGATGGAGAAGAAGAATACGAGGTCGAGAAGATTCTAGACTCTCGGCACTTTGGCAGAACAAAGAAACTGCAGTATTTGGTCAAGTGGCGTGGGTACCCCGACTCGGACAACCAGTAGATTTCCAAGGATGACGTATTTGCCAATGACGCAATTCAGGAGTTCAAACATTCAAACCCCGCTAGAGAAACACATATAAGCACAGGGTTTTCCCAAGAGACGTCCCCATCTCCCACTCTCACTCCCACACTTACTCATGAACAACCCTGCCCCAGTCCAAGTAATCTACGTCCTTGACAATGCTCTCCCAGTCTCCATCCAGCCCACCACCATCATCCAAGATGCGCCACCATCACCCATGTCGCTTCCCTAGCCCCTTCACACAGGACCCAGTCGTCCAACTACCCCCATTCCATCCCTCCTTCCTTTGCCAACTCCTACAGCTGTACACATGGGAAGTCCTTCTCTGACAAGCCACATGCTGAGTCGACCTCAGTCCCGTCAGGACCAGACTCAAGTTCAAGAGGACCGGGAGTACAACCGATACCTCTCGGAAGAACACTGCCCGCTCAATGAGCACCTTACATATGGCACCCACCTCGCCACGACGCACGACAAAACCCCACTGCTATGCTCTACTGACAGGGAACCGCTTACTCTGTTGCCAGCTTCTTGACCCCAGCTCCACCAATATTGTGCGGAGGAACACAGTCCAGTTTCCCGACAGCGGGTGGGAAACACCACCACCCACGGGGTTCAGACACAACAGGGGAGTACATTTACATCCCCTTCCAGATATTGTGACGCTCAGGGCCGGTTGCACCCAGCTCAGTATATGCAGCTCGTCTTTACGGCAGACCCCTTCATCCTCACCTACCGACGAGGCAGCGACCAGCAGTACGGAAGTCAGTGCACACTGCCCCTGACTATGACTCCCCATCACCCCACCTACACCGATTGACGACCTGGTATACCTAGACCAGGACAGTGCCTTGAGGGGTCCATCAACAGGGCCCTACTCAGCATGAAAGACCTCACGCTCATGGCGGAGGTACATTGACACCACTGTCTCCAAGCGGGCTATGTTGCCAGGAGATAGAGCTGCAGAAGAAGATCAACAACTGGACAACTCAGGGCATTGCGCAGACAGTGGTCCTTCGTCTGGAACGTGCCAATGCGATCAACCGCATCAAGAACAGAGCGACTCTTACTGCCCCTGGGTCGAGGAGGGAGAGCGAGTTGCAGCCTGAGGGAGGCAGCCCAGCATGGTCGAGCTGGGGCTTTGACCGTGAAAAGGGGTGATGTTACGTTTTGGTTTGATAGGCACCTCAGGCCGAGAAGTGGACACTGACGTACAGGGTATGACACCGTGTCAGCAGTATATTGTCATGGACTTAGTAGGGATCAGTCAGCTGGGTAAGCTCCGGCACATGTGATGGTGTACGATACAGTTCGGATCTAGACTCATTACTAGGATAAGCTGTACTAGGGGTTTGCTCTACTTACACTATTGGCTAGTAATAGTTCAAGCGGTGCTTTAAAGCCCGCGTGTATCTGTATAAGTAGTTTGCCTGTGAAGACCAAGAACGGCATCTTGGTCTTCTTCAATACCACCGTCTTCTATTCGCATAACTCACAGGGCTTACTCCCCCTTAAGTGAGTCTTCTGGCATATCCCCTTAGACCAGGGATTCCTGTGACTTATCCCAAGTTCCCCTACGTGGGCAGTGGAATATCCCGTCGGTACTATTGCCCATCAAGTACACCTTTACATCAACAAACGCGTCACATCGCCCTACACCTCGTTCTACATCCTTGACCACCCCTCATAGAATACCGTATGCCATACAGTCCAGGTACCTGCAGGCATACCCCTGCACAAAGACATCCACGCATACTTCAGACTAGAGAAGTGTCTTCTACCTCATCCTGCATTCTACTCTGAGTCTCTCACAAACAGGAATTATTACCTTCGAAGGATCACCACCTGCAGAGAAGCCTAAGTCAGGCAGACATCCGTGGTAGACATTACACTGCAGGCGATCCTACCCAATCGCTGCGGTGTGCACTTACCATAGCATGTCTGTTACAACAGTTATACAATGATTCTTTGCGCCACTTCGAGCAAGCCTACCTTAACAATGTTATTGCCTGACTGAGGAGCTCACAGGCATTGGTATCTGCTCAGGCTTCCCCTGGCTTGCCATTCATTTTCTGTAATTACTTTATGTTTCACCCTCTGTGCGGATGTCAGAGAATCAGCACGGGTTACTATACCCATAGGCTCAATTCCAGGGCACACTGTGTCATTGAATTCACATAAATTGGTGCACAAGTATGGGCCAATTCAAACAGTTGACGCTGCACAGCTTGCTGGATACCGAAGTTGCTCAGCACGTCCTCCGCCACAAAGTATGAGGATTAGGCGCAGTGGTGGGGTGACAACGAACAGAGTCATAAGTACTGCTACTTAGTAAGAATATAGAACTATATAAGCCAACTTTGAGACTGCTCCAAGAGATGCAGGTATGGGTACCTGTCAAACCCGCCGTGTGGGTAGAGGCTGATCGACACATGAGTGACCCATGATGATCCCTATATCCCATATACCAAGTTATGTGCCCCACAAAGGCCTGCACAGCTGGTAACATGGCTTCATGCCTACCTCATCCCATACTCCGGCACTCGTTCATTTGGCTTCTGACAGCGACCTCATTCCTGTGTTCATGCCTCCTTTGTCTTCATTGATACCCTCAGCTTTCCCTACCCCGACTCATACTGACTTGCTCACACGCTTGGGTGCCGAGATGTAAGGGTTTGGCAGGTATGGGTCAGGGTTAGCCGTTTTGGACCCGTGCACAACCCTTACCCGTAGCTACCCATAGCGCAGGTACCCACGGGTTTTCCAACTCATCTACTTCACTGCTCACAGCACTCACAATTAGTGTTTCCAACTTTTGTGACCCTCTAAGAATATTTGTCTCTTTTTCCAGCCTTTTTCTGTATCGGATCACCTCCATGTTGTCAGACATCGCTGTCATATCATTCCCATGACGCTTCACCATCAACATCCTACCGACCATCCACCCACGCACGGTCACAGACTCTCCTTCACCACTCATTACTGGCACCTTTTTCAGTCACCCCACATCACGTTGTATTGAATGAGCAACTTGAACAGTGACCACCATTTTGGCATCTCGCAAAGGGGAAATGGCCCCTAAGGCATTCTATGCCTCAAGCCGTCTTTGTTTGGTCATCGGCATTGGGCCATTGGCACCTTTGGAGGGTGGCAACTTTGGTGCACCTGCCTGATTATACGAAAATATTACCCATCGTTTGCTATCACCTTGGCCAAACCCAAACCAACCTTCTAGTGTTGGGGAAGTTCAGTTTGGTTCGGTTTGGGCCATTTTGGGCCAAACCAGAAACCGAACCATTTAATTTTCACCAAACTGAACCCAAACTGGACCCAAACCAGTTCAAACCGTTCCAAACCGTTCCAAACCATTTCAAACCGATTAAAAATAAGTGTTTGAAATTGGTCCTTAATCAGTTCAGTTCAGTTCAGTTCGGTTCAAACTTGGTTCAAACCACTTAAGGAACCACTTAAGACGTTGGTTTGAGGAAAAAACAATTGATTTTGTTCAAATTCATTGGTTAAGACTTTGTTTCAAATTGTTTGAGACCAAAAACCATTGATTTTGGTTTAAATTTGGTTTAAACTCAGTTTGGTTTGGTTTAAACTCAGTTTGGTTTGGTTCAAACCGAGTTTGAACCAAACCAAACCATTTATTGAGCACTTATAAACTATTTTTCAATATGTTTTCTTAATCAGTTTGGTTTGGTTTGAACCGGGTTTGGGACCCCCAAACTGGAAACCAAACCATTCGGTTTGAGCCAGGATTCTCCAAACCCAAACCATTTAAAATGGTTTGGGTTTGGTTCAAACCCAGTTTGGGTCGGTCTGAGACCAAACTTCCCCAACACTACAACCTTCCAGTGCTAGATATTTGCAACCTGTTTTGATGGCCCCAACATGCTCGTCATGCTTTGCGTGGGTCTGACAACTGTTTTCCTGCCTATGTGAGTGATGATGATATAAATCAATATAGCACTGGGTTCTGTTACAATCCGCCCTACGGCCCGCCTGGAACGACCACTCGGAACTGCTGTCAGACGCTCGCAAGCGGATTATGCCGAAGAAGAAGCGTCAATCTCAAGACTTGTGGCAGAACACGCCCAAGCGCCCAGAGCTAAGTCACCCGTTGGGTATTATGTATACGGGAGCGCTCAGAAATCTCAGGAATACTGGGAGTAGCGCACGTGACTTTAGCGCCGCCCGTCACGTGACCCTGGCACGTGACCTGGTCTAGACCCGCACCAGATGGATCCAGATGAGCTTGTGCCTGGACCGAGGCTAGAACGCCTCATGTTTGTGACTCGTACGTGATTGTGCCTGATTTCTGATGGACTGTATGACTCGTGTTTCTTATCTCTGACTCATGCCATGAGGGCCTTACGCCATCGGCTGTCCGTTATCTCTGACTCGTTGTGACTCATTCCTAGGATCCCTGTACTAGGATTTCGGAGTTCCAAGCTGGGGTTCAAACCTCCTTGGACGTGTATATAGGTTCTGGCTTATGGTCGCTGAAGACCTAAGCTTGACTTCTTGGATTATCCCACCCAACTCCTCTGCTAGCTACCTGAGCTGTTTGCAAAGTAGTGACGCTGTATAGAGGACCCCTTGGTTGTCAATCGAAGCTTGTCCTGAAGCCACCCCCTTTCCTCCTCTCCGCTTCCCTTTGCACGCTGTCTGCCTCTGCAACTCTCTCCACTCTCCTCTTTTGCGCCCTCTGTATCCTTTGGGCCACTCTACTCCGTCTCTCCTCTGAGATCTCACGTGAACGGCTTTCCCAAGTCGTCTTGAAGTGTGACCGTTAGGACCCGATGAGCCTAGCACGAGGTGTTAGAAGGCAACGCCCGGTGGAGCGTTACAGTTCGGTGGTGTGATAACCTTGAGGCAAGAGTTTTATGAAACAAGGCAAGTCTTTATTCGCATCGACACAGTCTGGCATTATTTATTTAATTCTGGTCATGCAGGGATACTCATCTATGTTCTCATGACTGCCTTCAACGCATTGGCAATTGGCGCTTTTCTCAGGTAAGAAGTTGTCAACGACCATCCAGACCACAGTCAACTAACTAGGTCTTGCCGTAGCTCATACCTCACCCTGCGGTCTTGTCTTCAACGTGAAGCATTGTGCTACCAACACCAACCACTATTGGATGTCTACTATTCAACAAGGTGAACTTTGCCGACCTGGACTCGGGTGTGGCAGCTCTTCTGCTGTGCTCTCTTTGTTCATTGAGTCGCTCCCTAATACCTCGCAGAGTGATGAAAGCTGGCTATGGTTGCTGACATGGAGTACAGGCACATTCAACCCCATCAATTGTATGCTCTCATGTTCCAGATCGTTCTTGGCATCCACTTTTACTCAGTAATGCTGCACATTTCTACGGCCTGTTTAAGATGTGATCTGCAGGCTCACACCTTGTGTGACATGGGGCAGACATCGGTGCTTCTGCGGAATGCCTGAGATATTGCGCCACCTTGCCAGACACCCGCAAGAACCCCTATGCGCAGCGCTAGTGACCGACCGTCGTCTTCGTGATCAAGTGCATCCCCTTATTATTCGCGTTCTTCTGCCGGCTCAGGAAACTGGGTCCCTCCCTGCCAGAAGCACCCATGATCTCATTACATCCCCCGACGGGTATCCCCGGACTAATATTGCCAGGACACGAAACAAAGTGGCCTCCCCTCACCTCGTTTTTCAATTGTTTCCTCTGACCTATCTTTACAGGACATAGTGCATCAAGGTCTTGGTACTAGTTCTCCATTTGCGTACTTTCTGCCCTCCACTCTGGTGATCGATTTCTCTCCCACCTGCCACATTCGCGTTGTTGGTTCTCTTTCCAGGCATGTCAGTTGTGAGTAATTTGGTAGTGTTTACTTGGGACTCCATAACATTTTCTGCTGACTTTATTTTGAACCTCAGGCTCCTTGTCCACCACCATTCAACACGCTCTCGTCACCCATGCAGCCATTCCCTGAAATTGTCAAGACGCTTCGCCAGCGACAAGGTGAATACAATGACCTCCATGGCGATAAGGCAACCACAACAATGTCGACAACGGGACCACAACAACTGAAGTGACAGTGACAAGGTGTCCACGATGACGCTGGCAACAGTGAGGCCATGACGACGATGACGATGACCTCAACCTCGACCATGGCAATGAGGCGACAACAATGACCCCAGCAACAGCAATAAAATAATCACAACAAGCTTGGCGATGATGACGGCAACGGCGGTGGGGTGACCACGAGGCGACAACGACAGCAATGAGGTTAGTGTTGGGGAAGTTTGGTCTCAGACCGACCCAAACCGTTTAAAATGGTTTGGGTTTGGAGAATCCTGGCTCAAACCAAATGGTTTGGTTTCTGGTTTGGGGGTCCCAAACCTGGTTCAAACTGAACCAAACCAATTAAGAAAAAATATTAAAAAATATGTTATAAGTGCTCAATAAATGGTTTGGTTTGGTTCAAACTTGGTTTGAACCAAACCAAACTGAGTTTAAACCAAATTTGAACCAAAAAATCAATGGTTTTTGGTCTCAAACAATTTGAAACAAAGTCTTAACTGATGAATTTGAACCAAACAAATTGTTTTTTGCCTCAAACCAAGGTCTTAAGTGGTTCCTTAAGTGGTTTGAACCAAGTTTGGACTGAACCGAACTGATTAAGGACCAATTTAAAACACTTATTTTTAATCGGTTTGAAACAGTTTGGAACAGTTTGGAACAGTTTGGAACAGTTTGGAGCAGTTTGGTTCAGTTTGGGTTCAGTTTGGGCAAATTCTAATCAGTTTGGTTTCTGGTTTGGCCAAAATGGCCCCAAACCAAACCAAACCAAACTTCCCCAACACTAGTTGGTGCCATCCCCCAGCACTCTGTGGTTGCTGGAGGCCCAGTAGGCCCAACAGATGAGGGTCTAGCTATGATAGCCCTTTGGGCCAAACAGGAGGTCATCACTGGCCTCCTATATCTTTCTGTCACTACGGAGGTCCTCTCCAGCATTTAATCCATGGCACTGTTCCCAAGCATCCATGACAAGTGGCAACAACTAGAACACCTCTTAATAAGTAGTGGAAAACTGGCAGATGACGGCGCTGATATAATCGCCCTACAGGAACCATCAATAAGCCCATTCAGGAAAACGGTCTCGAGCAGAGACTGGAAGACAATCTACCCCAGCACGCACGGAAAAGAACCCTTTAAAACTAGATCCATAATCCTGATCCGAGACAACCTTCTCACTGACGGATGGGAACAGGTCGACTTCCCATCTGGAGACGTGACAGCAATCAGAATTAAGGGCGAATGGGGAAAGGCGACAATATTCAACATATCCAACGACTGTAAGCACAACGATACCGTGAAGGCGCTTACCGAGTACCATAGGAAGCACATCACGGAAATACTGGGTAGCGCGGACACACAGCACACGCATCACCTACTATGGGTAGGAGACTTCAATAGACACCATCCATGTTGGGACGCACCAGAGAACAATCAGTTATTCACGCGTGAGGCCATCGAAAACGCAGAATTACTGATACAGGCGATAGCAGACCTAGGGATGGACCTCGCACTACCAAGCGGCACCCCAACCCATGAGCACAGCGTCACAAAGCAATGGTCAAGACTAGACCAAGTCTTCAGCACGGAACACACGCTGGAAACCATCACGCAATGCGAAGCCCTACCGGAGAAGCAGGGAATTAACACAGACCATTTCCCAATAGTGACTACCCTAGAGCTAGGAATAGCCCTGGCACCAATGAAGGCGACCAGAAACTTCAGGGACGTCGACTGGAATGCCTTCAGAAAGACGCTGGAAGGCAAAATGGCGGAATGGGGAGTACCGAACTATATCCAGAACAAGGTGACACTCAACCAGACATGCGAAAGGCTCATGCGCGTCCTGCAGGAAACTATCAAGGAGAAAGTACCTTGCACCATAATAGGTCCGCAGGCCAAAAGATGGTGGACCCGGGAACTCACCGAGCTAAGACAAGACATGCTCCGAACGCAGAGGAAAGCATGCAAACTGCGACATCTAGCAGAAAACCCCATCCACAAAATTTTTTGGGAAGCCAGGCGCATCTTCAGTAGGGAACTAGAGCGCACGAAAAAGAACCACTGGAGAGACTGGCTCGAAAAGGCAACTGACCCGGACCTCTGGACAGCGCACAAGTACATAACTAGCCCTCCAGGAGACTGTGGTAAGACAAGAATCCCGGACCTCCAGTACGATGAGGACGGGAAACATTGCACGGCAAGCTCAAACAAGGAGAAAGGAAACGCTCTAGCGATGTCACGATCACAGATCAGATCGTGCCATCGATTGTTTCACACTATTATTACTTCTAGGAGCTTCTGGAACAGGTCTTGAAATAGGTTTCTCTTTAGAATTCCTGCCAGCACAATGTATTTGCTGGCACTTACGCATTCCCCAAAAAATAGCACAGAAAATACATAGTTTGTAAGATACATAAGGAGCTTGTAGTGTACACTGTATTCCCCATTCGAGTCTTTGAATCATATAGCCCAACTTCTCCTGTCTCCCTTTGTCCCCTCTGCTTTGCTGCAGAGTCATTGTCCGCTCTCTCGCTTAGTCAGCAACCCGGCCCGTTGGCCCGCCCAGAGTCCCTTGGACTGTAAACGATTCCCTCAAACTCCCGCGAGCCGCTGCTCGACCGCCAGATAACACATAGATCTTGAGATGATCCGGGTGATCGTAAAAAGCGAAGACCTTCTTCCCAAGCAAACCGATCAGCGGGGACTCCCAAAACCCGCTGCCCCCAGTAGACCCCATCTGCAAAGCGGATCCCATCACGAGGGACCAAATCAGATGGAGCCTCGCCAGGCTTAGGCCGTACAAGGCGCCAGGACCAGACGGTATTCCAAACATTGTCCTGACCAAATGTGCTGACATTCTCGAGGACAGATTATGGTATATCTACACGGCTATCACGGACAGGAACATGCAATATGGACCGTGGAAAGAGTTCGACACAGTCGTACTAAGAAAGCCAGGCAAACCGAGATACGACATCCCGAAAGCGTACAGACCTATAGCCCTCCTGAACACGTTGGGCAAGGTACTCACGTCGGTAGTCACGGAACAGCTGACCTACTACACGGAAAAGTATACCCTGCTCCCTGCTCTCCACTTCGGTGGACGGCCGGCACGCACCACCAGTGACGCCATCCAATTCTTGATATACAAAATCAAAGACGCATGGAGAAAGAAACAAGTCACTTCAGTACTCTTCCTGGACATCGAAGGAGCGTTCCCGAACGCAGTCAACAAGAAACTGATATCCAACTTAAGGAAGAGAAGAGTACCAACGAAAATAGTCAAATTTGTGGAAAACATGCTAAAAGACAGGATAACGCGTCTCAGATTCGATGACTACGAGTCGGAGAGAATAAGTATCGACAACGGGATCGGACAAGGAGACCCACTGTCGATGGTATTATACCAATACTACAATGCCGACCTGCTGGACATACCGAACTCCACAAGCGAATCAGCAGCTGCATATGTGGACGACGCAATCCTAATAGCAACCTCTAAAACGTTTGAGGAAACACACAATATGCTGACGAACGTGATGACTAGGGAACACGGCACCATGGAATGGGCCGAAAAACACAACTCAAAGTTCGAGCTATCAAAATTAGCCTTAATCGACTTTGCGCATCACAACAAAAAGTTAGCAAGACCCCCCTCAAGCTCAAAGAGACGACCATAGAAGCCTCCAAGAGCGCGAAATACCTCGGAGTCTTTCTGGACCAGCACCTAAGTTGGAAAGAACAGGAGGCTCATGCGGTCAAAAAAGGATCAAATTGGGCAGCGCAACTGAGACGCGTGGTGAGAATCGAGTGGGCGCTGACCCCGAAGCAAGCCAGAAAAATATACACCAGCGTGGCAATACCCAGAATGCTCTACGGGGTAGACATTTGGTGCCGTCCGCCCATCGAAGGAAAAAACGGCAGGCAAAACACCAGTGGAAGACACGCAGCAAACCGACTATCTGCCACACAAAGAGCAGGAGCATTAGCGATAGTTGGAGGACTAAGAACTTCTCCGTCTGACTCTTTATGCGCTCACGCTAACATACTCCCTCTCCCCCTAGAAATCGACAAACACTGCAGTCGTGTGGCCCTACGCCTAGCTACCCTCCCGGCCAGTCACCCGCTCACTAAACTGTACAGGAGATGCACCAAGTGAAGAGTCAAACGGCACAAGACTCCGCTGCACCACCTAGCGGAAAGCTACCAGGCAAACCCGGATAAAATTGAGACAATCCCAGTAGTAGGAAGAAACCCAGCGCTACTAGGAAAACGCCCCTTCAGAACCGACATCCCCAAAGACAAAAACAGCTCCAAGGACGCAGATGCACATGCCCCCGAGCACATAAAAGTCTACACGGACGGCTCGGCACACGACAGAAAGGTAGGAGCCGCGGCAATAATGGCGCGCGGAGGCAAGACAACAGAAAGGCTCCACTACCACCTCGGCTCAATAGAAGAACATACAGTTTTTGAAGCAGAATTAATCGGAATATTATTGGGGCTACAGCTGATAAAATCGAGCAGGAAAGGCAACCTGACTTACGCCATTGGTGTGGACAACCAAGCGGCGATCAAGGCACTGTCGTCAAAGTTAAACAAGCCAGGGCACTACATCGCCGCGGAGGCACTGAACACGGTGGCGAAGATAAGAAAGGTGAGAGGCAAGAAATACGCGCTAACAATCAGGTGGACGGCGGGGCACTCCGGAATAGAAGGGAACAAAGAAGCTGACAAAGAAGCAAAGAAAGCGGCGGAAGGAGCATCTTCCCCCGCCTCCCTCCTCCCGACGCTACTGAAAAAGGGCATCAAGACAAGCAAATCAGCGGCGAAGCAAGCCCTACACGCGAAGAGGAAGAACAAATGGAGGGAAGACTGGGAGAAATCGACCAGATTCGAAAAGACTAAGTGTTTTGATCCCACACTACCCTCACGTAAATTCATCGAACTAATAAGTAACAAGAAACTCTCCAGGGCGATGGCGAGCAAGATGTTCCAGCTCAGAACGGGGCACATCCCGCTCAATGCTTACCTACACAGATTCAAGAGAATGACTAGCGCAAACTGTCCAGCCTGCAGAGCGGAAAGAGAAACGCCTCAGCATTTCCTCCTGGAATGCCCGGCGTACGCACACGAGAGAGGGAGACTTAAAGCGCGGAGAGGAAACAAAGAGAAAAAATCCGCGGAGATACTATCGAAGGAAAACGGAGTAGAGACGCTAGCAGGATATATCCAAGCTACCGGAAGATTCAGGATAGTCGACCAAAGCCCCCCTAACTCACAAAACCCGCAACCTCAACCCCAAAGCTAAGCCGCCGCCAAGGCGGACAGACGCTTTCCATAACCCCCGCAAAACACCCCACGATCCACAAGGCCATGTACACGCTGCTTCAAGATATGAAGAGTCAACGGATGACGAAGCACACCCGGACGCAAAGGAGCAATGACCGAGGCATAAACGGAAACGCGCTGCACAACCGCGCGCACCGCAAAACCCCCCACCTTCAAATCTGACCCTTCGCCCTGGCACAACACGCGCCCCGATAAACTCAACACTTGACAAATCGCAAAGCTGCTCATTCATGAGCGGGGAGGTGTATTAATGTAAAGAGGCTACTACATTGGGACAGAGGCAGAGAAAGGAGACAGTAGAGGAAACACGTTGTAATAGTGCCACATAGGGCCATGTTCCCCAAGGCGCACTCAAATGGATTCAAAAAAAAAAAAAAAAAAAAACTAGAACACCTCTATGGTCAGTAGGGTTGCCATGGTCCGGTGTGGTCCAGTTTGGAGACCAATTTTTCCGGACCCTGAACCGGACCCGGGTCCGGTTCAGGCTCTCATGCCAAACCTCGAACCCCAATGAGGTCCGGTCCGGTTCGGGGTTCAGACATGTCTGAACCCTGTCCGAACCCCGAACCTGCACAAAAATTCCAAAACAAATTTTTAAAATTCTAAACAAAATCACAGAGGGTCTATAGCTACTCTATCTGCATCTGCGCCCCATATTAAACTGGTACCTGTTCCACCACGCCATGGGCCCGTGACCACAAACTGGCCAGCCCAGATAAATCTCTCACGCAGTGCAAGAATAACTAGACAGAAGACGTTGGTAAGATATCATCAATGCTGCAAGGGATAAGCACGTACCATTGTTCCCCGAGTCTAATGAGAGGTGAAAGTGGTGAAGGAAGCGAGCTGCAAGTGACGTCAGTGAGTATTCAAAGTCTCTGGTGTCGGCGTCATCAGACCTTGCGTACTCGGGTGTGGAGGCGGTAAGACGAAGGCTGCGTCGAGCAGTGGGGATTGGGGAATGAAGTTGTTGCGTTGCTGTTTTCAAGCTGTCAGGTTTGGGAACAGCCCACAAAGGTCATTTGAACAGAGTGTACCTTTGCTGAGGATGCCTCCGCAGTAACCCAAGAAACGTGTTGGTGCTGGTGTCAGTGTCGGTGAGTATTCAGATGTGGGGGTCTCTGATGTTGGCATTGAAGGACCTTGCGTATTTGGGTGTGAGTGTAATGCCGCCACTGGTGTCAGTCTGACTTGGACTTTGAAAGGGCGTAGACAACTTAGCGGAATTGATGTCTGTTTCTGGGATACACGGTCTTCGCATGACATGTGATCGATATGGGTACTGGGGCTAACTCCACCAGGTGCGGTATACGTCTCGACTTGCTCGGTTGGAGTCAAGCGAGGGAGGGGAGTAGGCACACGTAGAGGTTTAGAGTGAAGTAGCTTTGAAGAAGACCAAGATGGCGATCCTTGGTCTTCGCTGCATACTACTTATACATGTGAGAGGCGGCTTTCAAGCTCCTCTTTGAATCGAGACGACGAGTAGCGTAAGTAGCTCGAACCCTACTACGACTACTACTAGTAATGAGTCATAGCATCACCACAAACATGTGATACTATGGCTGACTGATACGAAAGTCCATGACTGATTACGACTTACTCAGGGAGTCATCACCGTATAGTAAGCGTCCACAAGCCGTACCATGACTAGTGCATAGCGTGGGTAACCCAAGGGTGACAAGACCTCTACCCGCACCCACACCCACCAAAAACCCGTACCCGGGCTCATGGGTATGGGTTCCCGCAGCCGCGGGTATGGGTCCCGGCGGGTCACGCGGGTATGGAAAACCCGTGCGGGTTGGCCCCACGGGTCGGCATGTGACTGTGCTGTTGAGCAGCTCTCAACCTCCTTGCCAGTAGTTTCATTCATACTACTTATATTATTACTTGAATACATGATTGTTACTAGTACTGCCGCCGCCGTCATCGTGTCACCACCGTCATCTGTCGCATCGTCGCCGTCGTCGTCGCGGTTGTCGCAGCGTTGTCGCGGTTGTCGTAGCCGTTTTCGCGGTGGTCATCGCGGTTGTCGTCCATCACGGTTGTTGTCGCCGCTGTCGCTGTCGTCGCGGTTGTCGTTGCTGTTGTCGTTGCTGTTGTCGTCGCCGCTGTGTTGTTGTCGAGTCGGCGGAGTCGCTCGGAGTTGCGGCGCTGCCTCGCCGTCACTCCTGCTGCGGCTGGGTGCCGCCGCCGTCGTGTTTGGGACTTGCGTTGGTGTAGCACTGGCGGTTGGTATCTTGGTCATGTGGTTGGCAGCATATGTGCACGCGGGGTTTGCCGTTGATGCTTGATGCTTCCCAGGCCGGGTGATGCCAGTTTTGTTCTGTTTCTGTTCGCCTTGCTTAGTCACCCTATCACAGCACTTCCCCGACGCGCAGCCCCGAGCTCCGACAGCAGCAAGACAACGACAACGACAACAACGATGAAGACAACAGCGATGGCGACAACGACGACAACGACAACGCCAGCGCGACACAACATGCAACACTGGCACAACGACTTCAAGTTGGACGGCCACAAACCACCACCGCCACCGCCACCGCCGACGCCGACGCCCTGCCATCGACGGCAATAGCGACACCGACAACAACGATGGTGTCAACGGCGACTCGGGACAACGCGATACGACAAAAACACGACACGACGACTCGGACACGATGGTGGGCTCTGCGACGGCGGGCTCTGCGACGGGCATTGGCATTCTCATGAAGATTAGTAGTAGTAACTAGCTAGTAGTAGTAGCTAGTATATGCACATGTGTATGTAGGTCTAGTGAATATATGTCGTAGCATACTCGAAAAAACCGGTGAAACCCACATAGTGGGTACGGGTCTGGCGCGGGTACCGTGTGACCGACCCATACCCGTACCCGGTATGCCGGGTAGCACTTACCCACACGGGTTTGTAAACCCATGCTATGCACTAACCGTGACAGTGAGGGTGGTAAGATGAAGGCAGCGCCAAGAAGCAGGGATTGGTAAACAGCAAGTTGTTGTTGTACTGTGTTATTTCAAGCTGTCAGGTTCGGGAACAGTCCATGAAGGTCATTTGAACTGAGTGTACCTTTGCAGAGGATGCCTCCACAGTAGACTGAGAGATGTTTGTTGTCAGTGAGTATTCAGACACGGGGGGTCTCTGGTGTTGCTATCCGCAGACGTTGCACTCGGGGCATCAAAGGGGTAAGACTGAAGGGAGCCACCGATCTGCTGTACTACGTCAGTGGTGGTAGAAGAAAGCGTCAGCTGAGCTGTTGAGGCACTAGTCCCATGGCGATGAGAGCGAGGGAAGAGAGGGTAGATCTTTGGGATGTGAGCGCACTTTCCCCTCTGTAAGTTTTCGTCGAGGACAGAGTGGTAGGGCATGCAAGGGCTCACCGCACTATGAGCTGAGAGAAAATGTGAGAAACCCAAATAAAGGAGGCAAAGAGATCGATACTCACCTCTTGTGGTTGAAGTCCATTGGAAAAGGACCATCCACGGTACTTTTGCCTGATGTAAAAGTGATTAGTTGGCTATCAAGTAACGTAGGCTACATACCACTCTGTAATTCTCTCCTTTTGTCTTCACTGGGGGAACTAACGTCGAACAAGTTAATGAGGCTCCACTGGTGTAGAACAAGCAGGTTGAATAGTTCCTGTTGTTTTGAGGTTCTAGCATTGTGAGGAGAATAGAGCAAAGATGTGGCAGGGATTCCATGTCAGGTAGCATGTTGGAGTTGTGAGGGGTGCACCGCCTCCCACGCCACATTCCCTTAGGGTTTGGCTGATGTTGTCAGACCATTTCTCGGACGCTGGGGCGCACTGTTGTTTGTTGCTTTTGTGATACAATAGTCAACTGTCTCAGCTGTTTATGGCATAAAGTAATCTAGCGTTGGTCTTGAATGAGTTCTGTGCGTGTTTGCAAATCCTACTAACGGAACAACTACAATATCTAGATAGGGTCTGAAGACTCCCCTGCATCAATAAGACCACCAAAGTCCCATTCTGCTGCCACATGAGCTGTGGCTTCTTCGCCGGTATCGAGAAGGCCATTCCAAAAAGCACTTTTGACAATTTGAAGTGCCTCAAATGTGTTGGGTTTGAGTTGATTGCGTAAGTATGTTCTGGTGAGACAACCGCTTGAAACGGCATGCTCTGAGGCGACAGACGACCCTTGAATTGCGAGATAATCTCGTGCAATGAGGGAGAGGGTAGGATAGCAGACCAAATTATGCTAACGGGGCCGTGATTTGTTAGTTAGACATCCTAACAGTATAAGCAATATACTTACGCCCCACCATTCAACGAGTCCTTCCTTCCGCACCTCACGTTTAGAATCTAGATAGTCGTTGAGTTCCTTGCGAGGGTCAGCAATATCTTCATTGTTGCTGTTGTCCTCAAGCGACACTTACTCTGTTGCTGCTTCCAGCTTACCCTGATATCTCACCACAGTCTCCTTTGTCACTGTGAGTATCACCTTCATGTATGCTGTTCATCAGATGGGGAATCTGTTAAGCTGGCCATATGTTCTTTGGTGCGTCGAAGTGTACTCTGCCCAAACCAGGCAGTGTAATGGGCAGAGGGTAGATGAGAGTTGAGCTCTTGGATGATGAAACATCGGTACGTATCGAGGAGACTGGACCATGCACATTGACGAAGCTCCTTCGTCACCACCAATGACTTGTCCAAAGCACCATCAGCAGACAATTGAGATGGAGGTGCCACCATTGGCAGCTGGGGCGGGGACGGGATGAGCGACCTAGTTCGATGGGTCAGTATATGCGGGGTCGCAGCGAAAGGTGTCATATACTCCACCAGTCGCATGCGAGTCAGTAATGATCGCTGTTTCTTCGTATACGATGATGGTGGCATATTATAAAATAGGAGGAAGTCGTAAGACAGGGGCTTTCAGGATACCCTCTATTGTTGCCATACGAGTTTCCCCGGGCAAGGAAAGGCACTGACACAGGACGAAAAAATTCATTTGTTGACAGCTTTCGGTTGTCAGTCTAAGACTGGCAATGGCCAAGACAAAAATGAGACCTCAAAACCCGTCGGTTTGGCAATCAAACGATGATAATTCCGGTAGAGGTAGCAAGATGGTGGAGGATGGGGAAACCGTTAAGCTGGCCATATGTTCTTTGGTGTGTCGAAGCATACTATATTGGATAACACCAGATTCAGGAATCGGAAAATATCAGTGTGGAAGATGACACTGACAGGGAAAAAATCATACTGTTTGCAAACGACTGTCACCATTCGTCTGGTTAAGCACGTGTTGATAAGGAGATGGACACTGAGCAGGAAGTGAGAGAGCACCAATTGCAAAAGCACGTAATGTACCCTTATTTCTCTTTGATTTTGTTGTTGCACATGTTGTCCGTGTTCCAACGCATCTCTTTCTCGTTGTCGGCGACGACGTTGCAATGGTTGAGTGGGACTCAAATTCACGTCATTTTCAAAGTCATGGAAATCTGCTGACTACAGTTGGAATAAGTGGGTGGAGCATGCAAGGGAGCATGTCAACCACACAATTTGACACAAACACTAACCTCCCATTGCATTCGATCGCCTGCTCTCTCTCTCTCCCAGTGGCGGTGTTGTCCAATTTGTGCAGGATTCAGACTGTTGAAAGAATTGTCAAAGAGTGTAGAAACAGGTTGCATATTTTGCTCATTGCGTCTGTGAAGACGCAAAACAAGTTGACGAGTAGATATAGTGGAATCTGACATCACAAAGTAACAAGACGTTGTACGACAGGGGTGATAAGGATAGCAGCGCAGCGTCATTGCCAATTCGATCACTTCTTGCTGTAAAGAGGAAAAAATATGACTCATTGTATGTGTCAGCAAAAAAGTTCATTGAGCATTTATATCACCTTGCTTGACAAGGTCTACTACAAAGTGGGAATTACAGTACATAAGAGTTCACAAAAAATCCACATGTACAAAGCCGACGTCCACATGTACAAAGCTAACCTATTACTCACACATTTACGACACTGTTGCAATACATGTACAAAGTCAAGTGAGACACCATATGGGAAACAATTATTTGACATGTCATCTTCCATACACTGTCTGCGGGACATTTATGAATTCATCCATGTCTTTGTCCACCGTTCTTCAAAGTTTGACCAAGGACAAAATTATCGGCGCACTTCCCCCAAATACTTTCTTACCCAGAGATAAAAAAAGTCACTCATTGCTCGACGACACTGTCCGTCATTTAAATGATGATATGCATGTACGTTTGGAAGACACCACGCATTGCAAAAAGTGTTGCAAACTGAACGATGATTACCAACCACCAAATGAGCAATCATCATTATCGACAGCCGTCGACAACGACAAATTCCTATCTCCCGTATTGGAAGAGTGCCGTCGACATTGTGTCTCCAAATTCATTGACGCCACTGGAAACGATGCAACCGCAACTTCTGTATGTGCCGTCTGCGCCGGCCGCTTCTTTAGCACAGAGATTTGCTAAGTAACACTCTCCCATCTCGAACAGAAACACAAATTAATGCCGACGAAACCACACCCCGCTCATGTTCTCACTAACGGAATGCTTCTCCACACCAGTGACGATTGTTTACACCCAGACAAAGACGGCATTCTATTTGCGAACGTCTGCCAATCGTGTACATCCGACCTTTGGTGTGACAAAAAACCTGTTCTGTCCCTAGCCAACGAAATGTGGGTTGGAGATGTACCTTTGGAGTTACAAGTCCTCACCCTCCCTGAACGAATTCTTGTTGGGCATTTTTTCCCTGCCGTATACATCATCAAATTGTATCCGAAGAAGAAAGGGGCTCGCTCGTGGGCAACAAATGGATTACAGAGTGGGTTACGAGGGAACGTGTCAAGTTATCGTCTGAACACGCAAGACGTCGTACACATGACAGATGGGCAATTAATGCCACCGTCTTCTTCCATTCTCGCTGCAACCATAGGAGTCACATTCGTTGGACCCAAAAACCTGCCACAAAAAACGTTACCAGGCTTTCTACGCGTAAACCGTACCCGGGTTCGAGATGCACTTTTTTGGCTCAAACAAAACAATCCCATTTACGAAGACATCATCATTTGTTCGGACAGATTGAATGCATTACTGGCAGACGGTATCCTGGACGAGATCTCCTCTCTTGCGAAACGTTCAAACGAAACTTCTCTTTTGGCGGAAGAAACTGATGGTTATGTTCCCAAGTACGGTACGGACGATGACAGTAAGTACCTCTTACTTCCAACATGTTTGATAAATGATTGTCAACCTTTACAAACTTCATACAGAAATTTCTGGTGGCCTCGGTGGAGTCACGGATATTGAAAACGCGTTTGTCGACGAAGATGATATAGGTGAATCCGCTCTTGATATCGAAGGTGGGGATACTCTGTATGGAAATGTGTTTGTTTATTTATCCACGCCCAAGATGCGCAAAACATCCCTCTACATTCTTTAGGGGTGGTAGACGTCGCTGCTTCCGATGTCAATGAAAACGAAATGCTCGCACATGCGTTATTAAATGTAGCGCGTTCTGAAAAAGCTGAAGGTTGGGCCATGAAACACAGCAGTGACTTCGTTAATGAATATCCCCGGAAGACAACAGATGGCGAACTGTCCAATGGTAGTGGAAACAATCCCAATCATCTCCTTGGCAGCTTCCCTTGTTTATTTCCATATGGAAAAGGAGGTTACAAAGTCAACCGACCATTTGCGGTCACCTATTCCAACCACGCTCGTTGGTCCATCCGTTATGCTGATAAACGATTTTGCAAAGACCTGTACTTCATTTTCGAAGTATTTGGCATGTTGCAGAAACGCCAAGTATGTCGCGCGACAGCTCTACAAATCACGAGATCTTCCTTCCTACACCATGAACGTGAAATCAGACAATTGACTCCTTCTGATTTCGAAACGGCAGCAGCAGAAGAACAAGCGCACAAACCGTTTTCGAATCCGGTTATGAGAAGCTTACAACAGAGTTTGTCGACTGTAAGAGTGAAAACCATGGCAACTGACGAATCCTGCATTAATATTCGGTCTCTCATATGGGGCATGTGCATCAAAAAGAATCCCCCCTCCGTGTGGTTGACGATAAACCCCGCCGATACTCAAGACCCTGTCGCACAAGTGCTATGTGGAGAACACGTCGATCTCGATGCTTTCGACGCTCGCGGTCAACATCCTTCTGCCGTCGCCATTGCGGCAGATCCGTTTGCTGCCGCCTTGTTCTTTCATCTCACAATAAAAGTGTTACTGCAAACTCTGTTAGGAATCGAAGGATACGCACACAATCGAACCATCCAACGCGAAACAGGGATCCTTGGAGAAGTTTCTGCTTTCATCGGTACCGTCGAAGCACAGGGCAGAGGAACCCTTCATTTGCATATGATATTGTGGTTAACAGGATCGGTGCCTTCGCAAGAAATGAAAGCACGTTTATCGACAGAAGATTTCAGAGAAAAAGTACGGCAATTTATCTCTGCAAACATCCGTGCCGACCTTCGTGACGTTCACGGGACTGCTGTTTTATCTCTTCCTCGCCAGCGAGACATCGCATATTCTCGACCTATCGATCCTCGTCTGCCCGATTACCCACAGCAACGTGACGAAGCTGAAACCCGCATTGCGAGAACGGTTCAAGTCCATCAATGTGGCCAATCCTGTATAAAAGTAATCAACTCACACGTCATATGCAAACGACGTGCACCCTTTCCATTATCGAGCCACGATTGGATAGACGCCGACGGCAAATGGGGTCCAAAAAGAACATACAGATACTTCAACAATTGGTGTCCTGTCATTCTACAAAGCATACGCGCAAATCATGATATCAAATTACTCACCAATGGAGTAGAGACAAAGGATATCGCATGGTATATTACACATTACATCGCGAAGAAACAAAACGCAACATCTAATAGCTCTGCTCTCCTTGCAAAATTGTTAGCGTTTCACCACACAAACGAAAAAAGACGTGAGACTTGACCACGATTAACAAGCGCATGATCCAAAGATGCATCAACTCCTTGAGTTGACAACAAGAATTGAGCGCACCTGAAGTAATCAGCTATTTGATGGGTTGGGGTGACCGCTTTATTTCACACCACTTTGAGACGATTCATTGGTATCCTGTCGTCAACTTACTCAAAAAAACCTATCCCATGCTGGAAAAAAACAGGTAAATTGCCTTCATTTACAGAAATAATTACGGAACCTGACACTGCATTAGAACAAACCAATGCCCTGTCATCGCACATGATAACACGTCAGACTGTCCTACTTCTCACGCCGAGGTAAATAAAAAAACCCTCCGTTGTGTAACGAATACGAGTACTGAACTTTGTATAGAATGATGACGTTGTCAACGTTGAAATCATTGCCGGAAGAGTAGAACTCAGAGAACAAGTATGTGAGTACATCCATCGTGGAGACGAGCTTGAACACTGGTGTTATCTCGATTTCTTTCTTGGCACATACCATGGCAAACTCTTGCAAGAATCGACATCTACGTGTGGACGAAAACCCAACGTTCGTGTTCCTTACCTGCCAGGACAGTAACAGAAGTGGGTTTTGTAGAGTTCTTAGATCTGCCAATCACGAAACCATGCCATACTTTCCCGGGTATTGGTTTCCCTGTTGAGCGCAGAACTAACAGAGCGAGTAAAAGCAAGGGGCTAATAGACCAGTTAACTTCAGAGGTGAAGGGAACTCTATTACATCTACACGCCTAATAGACAAGTTACTAGAACGTCTATGAGTAAGGGTAATAAAAGAAGTAAAGAGAAGGGAACTTACACTTCAGAGGTGAAGGGAACTCTGAAGTGTAGAGGCAAAAACAGCAGTCCTTATATACAGGACACTTAAGTAAGAATGGTCTGTGCGCACAGGTGATCCAAACACAATACAGGTGGTCTGTGCGCAAGAGGGAGAAATGCCATTGGAGGGCAGAGAACAATAAGAGTCATATATGGCTCTGACAATAAAGATAAACAAAAACGGTCCGTACAAGTCTGGTCCAGTCCAAATCAGTCCATAAGGGACAGACACCGTATATGGTATATGGGATGACTCAATCATATCCCACAAGACATGTGACTTATGCAGTCGCGTCTCAACATCCCTCCATGATAGAGGCAGTCCATGTAGTAGACAGAGGTGATAAATTTGGAGTGAGGAGTTATACAGAAATTTGGGATTAAGATTGAAATCTTGGTAAATTTTGATCTTCTCAACATCCCTGAATGCGCTTCATGAATCCTATGATAAAGGACTATCTTCTGAAGGGCAGGAATCTGTAGGCTCTATATAGACCAGATAATAGTCTTTTGAAGAGCTGTACTACTCTCACTCCAGATCTTTAAGAAGGGTTTTTTCTTAGCTTGTAGATCAGAGAACATGTTGTGCTTTACACGACAATGTGACGTCCTTGTTGATAACCAAGGATCGACGACCATTGACAGTGTAATTTGGACGTTCCTTGAAAGTCAAGGAATGACGACCATTAACTGTGAGCACAACAGCTCGACGTCTCTGAAGCCCTTCTTACACCATTCCTAGATCAGCGACCATTTTGTCAAAGGGTTCTCTGGGCAGTGACTAGTAAGTCCATCTGCAACCATTTCCCCTGTAGGAGTACGTATTAGGTGTATAACCTTGTTTTCAACGTATTCCCTGACTACATGGTGCTTGATCAGGATGTGTTTGGACTGCCTTCCAGTGACAGGGTTTAATGCTAGGTCTACAGCACCCTTGTTGTCACAGTGCAGGGGTATAGGGGAGGATACCTCATACCCTAGTTCCCTTAGGAAGGTAGCATACCACTGAGCCTGGGTTGAGGCCTCTGAGAGGCTCATGTACTCGGCTTCTGTGGTAGACTGTGCTATGGTCTTCTGCTTTCTGGTACACCATGAAATGGCTCCATTGGCAAGCAAGAAGACGTAACCTGAGGTGGAGTGCTTATCTTCCTGATCTCCCCAGGAAGAGTCGCAGTAGCCATGAAGGCCTACTCCATCTGAGCCAGTCCCTCCAGCATAGCATAACGAATAGTCCTTAGTACTTTTAAGGTAGGCCAGGACATATTTGGCTAGGCGTAAATGCTGAGGTGAGGGATTGGAAGCAAATTGGCTAAGGCGCACAACAGCGAAGGATATATCAGGTCTGCTTCCAATCTGCACATATAGCAGAGACCCAATTATCTGTTGATACTTCTTAATCTCAGAAGTAGAGGCCTGATCTTCAAACTTGATCAAGTGTGCCTCGGCGCCAGTGGGAAGAGGAGTGTATACTGGGTTGGAATCAGACATTCCAAAGCGCTCAACCACATCGCGGATGTAATCTGATTGGTTGATGGTCATTGTGCGATTGGCACAATCTCTGGTGATGTTAACACCGAGATATGACTCAATTTCACCCAAGTCAGTCATCTCATATTGGTTTGATAGAGAGACTTTCAGATCATTGATCTTTGGTAGGGAGCTCCCAAGTATAGTGATGTCATCTACATATAAGATCACGAAAAGTGTGTCACCCCCCTCTTGAAGATGATACACGTATACTCCTGCATCAGAGTACGTCCGCGTGAAGCCTAGGTCAACTAAGACCCCATGGAACTGCACATTCCACGCACGGGAAGCCTGCTTCAGGCCATAAAGGGCCTTCTGTAACCGGCACACAAGGTGCTCGGAGCCAGCTGTGACGAAACCGACTGGTTTGCTCCATATAAATTTCCTCCTCCAGTTCCCCATGAAGGAACGCCGACTTGACGTCCATCTGGTGAATATGCCAGTCTTCAAGCATAGCCAATGCAAGAAGGAGTCTCAAGGACTCAAAGCGGGCAACTGGGGAGAAAGTTTCGTCAAAGTCCACCCCCTCTAGTTGGGTGAACCCTTTTGCCACTAGCCTAGCATGGTAACGGCCATCGGCCTTCTTTTTGAACACCCATTTGCATTTGACCACCTTCCTTCCTTCAGGGAGGGGTTCAAGTTGCCAGACCGCAAGCTTGTCGAGAGCGTCCAGTTCATACTGGCACGTTTCAAGCCAATCGACAGCTTGATCAGACTCCATGGCCTGCTTGTACGTCTGAGGTTCCTTGTAGCCAGGCACCTCTGCGATATTAAGCAAGTCCATCATTCCCAGCCTGCTACTCCCCTGCACGAATTCATCGTTGTCCTCTGTGTAGTAGCGAGGATTCGTGAATCGTACCCTTGTGCTTCACCTTGGACGATTAGGCGAGAGCGCCTGAGTGTTCCTGGGAGATCTAGGGGTTTCCCTAGGAGGAGACACTTCCCTATTGAAGTTAGGGGCAGGTATAGGCGTGGAGACTACCGGAGGCCTAGTAGAGTGGGTACGACGTGTGGGAGCAGGATTTGTAAGAGGGGCTTGGGAGGGGGGAGTATGATAAATGGTCTGGTCCGCAGGCACGGGTGTGGGGTTCGGAGGTGTGCTAGGCTGTTGTTGGGGTACCACGGGCACCTGAATAGGTGGGAGTACAAAGATAGGAGTACCCTGAGGTGCCGTGGGGGCAACAGCTGGCGTAGGCTGACTAGGCACTACAAAGAAGATCTCACTGCCGGCAGCTCCACTTTCGCGTTCACCTGACACGGGAGAGGGTAGAAGGATGGGAGTGACAGGTCAGGTCACTCAGGGACGGGAAGGTTGCTTCATCAAATGTAACATCTCGTGAAGAGATGAAGCACCGGCTATGTCTGTCCCAGAGTTTGTAGCCCTTTGAAAGGGGCTCATAGCCACAAACACGGCTTCCTTTGACTTAGGATCTAGTTTGCGCCCAGTTGTGTTCAGGTACATGATAGTAGGCCTTGCAGCCGAATACTCTAAAGTAAGAGACATCTGGGACTGTACCATCCCAGAGCTCCAGCAGAGTTTTCCACTGATTAGAACGAGTGGGAGTGCGGTTATAGATTTGCACAGCAGTTTGCACCGCTTGTTCCCAGAAGCCAAGGCTAAGGCCTGCATGATGGAGCATGCTAGTGCCTTTTTCCATAACCGTACGGTTTAAAACGCTCGGCTCTCCCATTCTGCTGTGGAGAATGAGGCATTGTAAGCATATGCTCAATTCCTGCTTCCTGAAGTATGTGCTTTAAGTCATTGTTGACATATTCGCCACCACGGTCCGAGTGTAAGGATTTAATGGGCTTGTTTAACTGTTTTTCAGCCCACGCCTTATAGTGTAGGAAGGCATCCTTAATTGGTCCTTTGATTTCATAAAGACGACAACTGCAGCTTTGGAGAAGTCATCTATGAACGTGGCGAAGTATCTGTTGCCCTGAATAGAATAACTCTGCATAGGGCCAACAAGGTCACTGTGAATGACTTCAAGGGGTTCTTGTGCACGCTTCAGGGAAGGTGGGAATGGTAGATGGGTTGATTTGCCAGTTTCACAACCATGGCAGAGCCCATCTTCCCCAGGTGAATTTTTAATATTTAGACCCTTTACAGAGTCTTGAGCATATCTTTTGAGCGTGTCTTTGGACATATGTCCCATGCGCTGATGCCAGACATCAAGGCTAGCAGATGCAGGTGCTCGGACTGAATTCATGTGATGTCCGTCTAGCCAGTATAGGCCAGAAGCCTTGTGTCCTTCCGCAATGGTTTCCCCATTGAACCTGATAGCGAAGGAGGTAGATTCAAAACTGATGATTGCGCCTTTTTCTGTTAGGGCAGGCGTGGACAGTATACGTGAGTGCGTATTGGGTAGGTGGAGCACATTTGACACTTTGAGGTCATAGCCTCTGTTGGTGCAGATCGTGATAGAGCCCGTGCCAACACTCTTGAGCAGAGAGTTGTCACCAAGAAGAACTTCTACTCCTTTGTGAGGTGTATAGGAGTCGTAGTCTTCAAGAAAGGGTGTAAATGTGCTGATGCTCCACTGTCCATCATCCACCTTGTTGCTATCTGAGTGTGGTTGACACTCATCATGTAAAGGGAAACCTGAGGCACCTCGTGTACCTCTTCTATTTTGCCAGAGCCATTAACTATTGTAAATAGGCAGCTCTTTGGTGCAGGTATGCTATTGGCAGCAGCAAACCTATTTGCCGGAATTGAGTCTGGCGCCTCTACCATAGCATTCTGAGCAGCTTTCCCTCGCTGCCCAGCCCTCCCTTTTTTGGCGTTTTCCTGGTCCCGTTTGAGTTTATAACAGTCTGGCTTTTTATGGCCGACTTTTTTGCAGTAGTGGCAGATTATGTCCGGGGACACAGAGCTGCCTGATGCCTGGGGTGCATGAGCCACCTGAGGTGTGTGTTTGACAGGGGCTATCTTGTTAAAAGATGCCAGGGGACCAGCGATACGTGATTCCTCATTGATGAACCTATTGATTAGGTCCTGAGGTACTAGGTTGGCAGGGGGGCCAGATGCGAGGATGGTACCTGCAATGGTACTGTATGAAGGGGGGAGCGCGTCTAAAAGTATGAAGGACATTTGCATGTCCGAGACGGGCATCCCCTGCTCCACGAGGGTGCTCCTCAAGTCCAACATTTTCTGGAGTTGAGGTAGGAAGGGACTACCTTCCTGGAGCTTGGTGTTTGCCAAGCCGACCCAAATATTGAAGGTGGCCATAGAGTCAACCTGTCCGTAAAGGTGTTCTAATTGCAGGTATTTGTCATGGACGCTTGGAAACAGCGCCATGGATTGAATGCTGGAGAGGACCTCCGTGGTGACTGACAGATATAGGAGGCCAGTGATGACCTCCTCTTGTTTGGTCCAGAGGGCCATCATGGCCAGACCCTCGTCAGTGGGACCTACTGGGCCCACAGCACCTGCTGCAAGAGCGGGGTGGTGTGGGACAGGTCCAACGTCAGAGTGAGTGAGGTGGCGCCTGCACCCATTCATCAACATAAGTGAAGAGAAGGTCTGGCTCCAAGTCTGCCAGTTCGTTCCATCCAACTTGAAGAGGGATAGAGTGGGAGGGAAGGTAAGGTGGAAAGACATTTGAGATGTTTGTAAATCTGGTTCCGAGGAGCAGTCAGAACCAGCCCAGATCTTGGTACAGGAAAGTAGAGTCCAGCCATAGGAGCGCTATTACTCCATAACACATAAAGTGTCATGCCTCAAGTTTGTGCGACTTGGATGTATACTATTGTAGTGGAATCATTTTACTGGTGGCTGCCTTATACTGAGATCTCCTAGGCCCAGATGTTACTGAGGGCTAGTAGTCATGAACGACAGCTTTGTTGGGGTTAAAACAAGATCAGAAGAGTGCAGTGACGGCGAGGTTTGCACAGGTTCTGTCTCTACCTTTAGGCCATGAAGTCTGGGGCTACTAAAGATGTACAGTAAAGGGTAGTACCCTAGAGAGGAGCCAACAGTGAATTCCAGAGACAATGAAAGGGATCAACTCCCATAACAATTGTAACTGTCGTCTGTGGAGTCTCTAGAACAGACCATTAAGGGTCTTGGTACTAAGCAACTAGAATAGTGATACATGCCATGCAGTGAATCCTGCACAAAGGGAGCGAATACTTCTCCTGGCAGAGGTCTACTCATAGCTACTGTGTAAAGACTTTATAGTATAGTAGCGTCTCCTAGTTGTATCAGAGGGAAGGACTTCTGGGTTTGACTATTAACCAGGCTTTCACACCCCTTAAAGTGACCCAGGTATTAACCGAGTATCACCCAACCATTAGAGAGGCTTATAGCCGCAAGGGTCTTCCCCTCTTGGCCTATGAAAGCACTTCCGGACGAAGACCGGGTATAGAAAATATAGTAGGAGTAGTGCGCACAGAGGAATTTAGAGTCATGAAGACTCCTCATGAGAACCTCCTTAGGAGGCTAGCCAAAATGGCACATGACTAGGTCATGGTGGACAAGAAAGGATGTGTCGAGTGTAAATGAAAGAGGATGCTCACTGAGGGTGAAGACGACAAAGAAGATGTAGTCGGCTGAGAGAGCAAGATGACACAAGTAGATCTGTGATAAATCGCAAATTAGTTATTAGGCGTCAGGGCCCATAACCTGTTGAGTGCAGAACTAACAGAGCGAGTAAAAGCAAGGGGCTAATAGACCAGTTAACTTCAGAGGTGAAGGGAACTCTATTACATCTACACGCCTAATAGACAAGTTACTAGAACGTCTATGAGTAAGGGTAATAAAAGAAGTAAAGAGAAGGGAACTTACACTTCAGAGGTGAAGGGAACTCTGAAGTGTAGAGGCAAAAACAGCAGTCCTTATATACAGGACACTTAAGTAAGAATGGTCTGTGCGCACAGGTGATCCAAACACAATACAGGTGGTCTGTGCGCAAGAGGGAGAAATGCCATTGGAGGGCAGAGAACAATAGCTGCCTAAAGCAGACAATACCGGTGTCTTAACAATAAAGAACAATAAGAGTCATATATGGCTCTGACAATAAAGATAAACAAAAACGGTCCGTACAAGTCCGGTCCAGTCCAAATCAGTCCATAAGGGACAGACACCGTATATGGTATATGGGATGACTCAATCATATCCCACGAGACATGTGACTTATGCAGTCGCGTCTCAACATTCCCAAACGAGACGACGATGACGTCAATGGCCTCTTCAAGGCGTCCATGCTTGCTTTATTGAAACCGTGGAGATCTCTCAACGATCTCAAACCAGAAGAAAGCACTTTCTGAGAAGCCTTCAATCTTTTCATCGCCAACACCTCAGAAGAGACGCGCACAACAATACAAAACATCGAATTTTTCCACGAATGTTTGGAAAGCGTGCAATCACGACAGAATGCCACGGATGACAACATCACCGACTCGGACGCCTTCGTGGAATCTCAAAGCTATCCGCAAACAGAGACGGACCGTGTTGAAGAAAACACCCAACTCACTTCCGAAATTACTGGGGAAGCCATTCTCGAAGCAATCGACAGACCTTTTGCAACTCACGAACTCCTACACGTTGAAACCGCCGTAGCCATCGGCCTTGCAAAAGGTGTTGATAAGTGACCCATGCGCACTTAGCAGCTCTAAATGGACATATCAGATATGGACTGCTGTAGATTAGATTACATGTATGATCATTACAATCTCGGACTTTTCCTTATCTATGACATCACTGTACAATGACATCATATGGACTACACTGGACTTGTTATTGTACTACACTTTAGGACTCTCTTTTGTTATATCCTTATTGTGATGTCACTATGATATCATCTTTGTCTAGACGTTCTATTGTACTTATTGTCTAAGTACATTCCCTTTGTTCTGACCCACTATTGTTCAGGGTCTTATTGTATTCTACTTATTGTATGACGCCCTTTGTTGTGGTCCCATTGTCCCACTGCGTCATTGTTCTCTGTAGTATAAGTAAGGCGTGACACGGGTAACCCCCGGGTTTTTTTTGTTGTACCCGTACCCATACCCCTGAACACCGTACCCGTATGGTTAAGGGTACGGTAACACCGCAGCAGATTACGGGTACATACATTGAACCGCGGGTATGTTATAAAACCGCGGGTGAGGTCAGAAAACCGCGGGTCGAGTCAGAAAACCGTGGGTATAGTTATAAAACCACAGGCGTAGACCATACATAAAACCTGTTCTCAATTCAAAGCTTTTAGATAACAGTTCTAAACGACCTATTTAGGTATTTTCTTTGCTGATACAGCAGCTACGACATCCTCAAAGACCACAAGACCACAACGCGCCCATGAACCGAAGCAGAGAAACGCCCGAATTGAGGAGGGTGAAAGGTTGTTGCAAGTGAAGGGAAGAAGGTGACGGCCTTGTGAGAACACGTGTTCGACAGAGGTCGATGTGGCTGGTCAATGTATCAGTCCGATTGTCGTCATGTAACCATACAGTACACTTACCGGGAATGCTCAGGTAGTCCAGGGCCATGCGATGAAGTGTTGGATAGATGTGTCGGTTGTCGGCCCACCACTTCAACGGGTCCTGGACGTTTTCAACTGGGAGGTTGAGGTATTCCTGGATCTCGCTTGCACGAGGGGCAGTGGCGACAGAAAGGTCACCGAAGGATGCAAACCCGCTGTCCTTCGTGTTTGACTTTGTGGGCTTGGTATTGGATTCATCGACTGCCTTCTCGTACTTTGCGACATACTCCTCTCGGACGAGACGTTCTGCTTCTTCGACCCATTCTTCCTCCCACTTCTGATTGCGGAAATACTCGAGCTTCATCCCGGGGTGTAGGACCATTGCAATGCGGTATACTGTAGACGAGTCAGTAAGTGAATAGTAGCGGTCCATTTTCTTGCGTGCAAGCTTCATGGCCACTACGAGGGAAGGGTGGTAAGCCTTCCCGGTTTGGTAGTTGAGGTGACTTGATATCCGGTCCATAGCAGGAATGACAGCGGCAACACTTGCAGAGTCTTGGGAGAAAAATAGTGTCGCGTTCTTGTACTGGAGTAAGATCGCAACGAGATCCTCTGCGATAGCCCACTCCTCTGTTTCCAGCTCAAACTTCCGGAACTTGAGTGTCTTGTCAGCTGTCATGGCGTCAACGACGGTGCGATATCGGATTGCAAAGTCGAGCATATCATATGTGGAGTTCCAACGAGTGACGACATCGCGAGGGAGGATACATGGCTTGAGCTTGGATTCTTTGCAATAGCGACACCATGCAGGGAGGGCGATGGTGGTCGATCGTACAACCGCGAAAGAAAGTCGGCGAATCTTAGTTACCATTTCACGGATAGCAGTTGTATCGGTCATAATGTCTTCGCGTTCATCTGCATCCAGTGCATCCAACTCATCGATACCGTCGTCAATGTCATCTGCATCTGGAACTTGCAGGTCGCCGTCGTCCTTGTTGTCCTCATCGTCTTCGTCATCTTCGTCATCTTCATCGTCACCACCATCCGAGACCAAGATATCATCAACGTCATTGTTGTCACCATCCTCGGCTTGCTTCCCTAACCCGGCATTGAAAGGACGAAGAAGAGTTTTTGCGGAGAGTTGCAAGGTGTGGTTGAAGCAACGGACGCGGTGCTCTGGCACAAAGGAATTGGACATGCGTGCAAGAGCGTCCCCTTGCGTGTCATTTGATGTCGCATTGTCGGCATTCATGGCAAGGATCTGTAGAAGTGATAAGCTCAAGAGTGTGTCATTAGATGTTGTGAACGTACCCGGTGTTGGAGCCCAAATGTCTCAAGCATCTTCTGAAACGCCTTTGCCAATGCCACGCCAGTGTGAGACTCAGGGACTTCAATAATGTCGAGTAAAAAGGCCAACATGGCACCACTGTGTTCGAGGTGCACGGTCCAAGCAACAAACGCGTGGTGGTTCGTCGATGTCCATGCGTCTGTTGCGAAATGGACGCATCCAGGGTATTCTCGAAGGAGTTTGGTGATACGTTCGCGGCACTTGAGATAAGCGGCCTTGACATCACGTCGAATGGTGTTTGGAGATGGGACCTTGAGGTGGGAGTGCCCAGTCGTAAGGAGGTTGATGAGCTCAGGGTCGGAGGCGATGTTTGCTGGACGATTACTCTCCGCTACCCACTTCGCGATGTGGGGACTGATGCACATAAGTTGAAGAAGGCAATCAAACAGTTGTGAACATACCGGAACTCAGAGCTTGAGTGCGCACGATGGGAGTATGTAACCGGGCGTTGTCCTTGATGGGCAAAAGCACCAAAGATACTCCCACTCTGGCTCACTGAATCGTCCCCCTTTACAGTGGCATTGACAACATCTGCACCGAAGCAGCGAACGGCATGGTGCCGGAGGTTGGCAGTTGAGGACTTGTCACCTTTGTCTTGATAGCGCCGGACACCTCGTGCTTCAGTCTTGCATTTCTTCGCCGAACAGGTAAAGAAGTGAGAAACGCGCCCCTTGTGCATCTCAACCTTCACATCAGGTTTGAAGAAGGAATATACCGAGGACCTCCAGGTTTCCTTGGCTGCTGCTACGAACGAAAGGAATGAGATTGTGACGGAAGAATAAAAAGCTGATCCTACCAAGGTCCTTTTCAAGGTCGTCCAGCTCGTCGTCGTCTGACCCAACCCTGATAACCTCCTGGTTGGTCTTGACACTGGCTTGATCTTCAGTAGTTGAGTCGTCCTCCTCTTCACTACCAAACGGAGATGAAACACTAGAGAGAGTGCGTTTGGCCCGCTTGAGACGTCGAGCAACCGCGCCGGTGCCTTTCTTGACGCGCTTGGTGCCCTTTTCACGATGTTTTGCTGAGGGTGATGGAGATTTGAATGATGAACATGTTGATGTTGCTGACTTTGTCGGACGGGGAGGCATTGGTTGGGTGAAGAAAGTATATGAATATGTATGTTCTCACGTTCAAATGACCGAGCCAGATCTCGATGAATGTTTTTTTTCCGTTCGCCTCAACGAGACTGTATAGACTCATGGGGGCTGTAGTCTGGAAATGCATGCGCTCGGACCTCCAAGTGGGATGGTTGGATAGATTGGGTGAAAGAACAAATTCTCACGGGCTGAGTTGGGACGAATACAATAGCAAGCAACCTCAATTAGACTTCACCGTGAGATCGATCCAACAGAAGTAATAAAATAAACACATTCTTGATAAATGATCACTGAGTAAACACAAAAAACCCAGCCACGGGTACAGTATTGTGCGGGTATGATAATTCCATGGTGTTACCCATACCCGTGTCATACGGGTACGGTATTGCACGGGTATGATAATTCCATACCCGTACCCGTACCCATCCATACCCGTGACCAAATACCCACGGTGTTACCCGTACCCGTGTCACACCTTAACGATATCAAAGCAAAAGGTGCCTCACGCAACTACAATACGAAGCCAAACGAGAAGATGTATGGCTTCCCCAGGAAGCTGTACTTAAATCGGACCAACTTCAAGAATGTTGCACCTCAGGTTTGTCACATACCTTATCTTTATCTATTCAATCTCTCAAACATAGATCTTAAAACACGAACACATTGCGCTCGTTGGGGAGCTGATTCGGGGACAAATCAACGAACTCGACGCAGCTATACGTGAGCAGGCGACGGACGACGATGACATTGGACGTGACGCTTTGGGGAGCAATCAGGAGCAACATATTGGTTCCTCCCTAGAACCCCCAGTACAAGGTGGTTCGTCATGTCAAAGGAGAAGGTCAATGTTCGATGCCGGGGCTGTTATTTTGGGATCGCGACAGGCTCCTGTCACATTTGAGGCTCTTGAAGCTCAGGGGGCTCAAAATAAGACTTTCAGGAACTTCCGTGCGAGGCTCGCAGCATGGTTGACTGTCACAATGCCTTTGTATAGCTTCAGTTTCTCACCAGACTGTACACACGTTGAATTTCAGGTTGATGACAAGGTGAGTTTCACATCTGATTTTGGCTCATAGCCTATTAAGATCACGGAATACAGATCTATGAAGGTGTGGTATGATTCAATGGTCAACTGGCGACAATATCTGGACTACCTATATTGTAGTCCAAATTTCCATGGCCAAGAGAGACATGTTTCATGATTCTTAAGACAACAAATGGGTTCATTTTTGCGGAGCTTCTGTTTATATTCACCACCTCAGTCACAGAGCATCAATTCCCTATTTGCCTGGTGCGCCCCTTGATGCCGCAATCCAACCGCAGTCCAAGGATATCAATTTGAGGCTTCGTCTCCGCCCCAAGTCATCAACCGTGTTCTTTTTTGCGCAATCAATTGTGTGTGGTGCGCCACTCATTCCAACCTTTGATAATATGTCTGGCAACTACTTTGTGATGGATGTCGTTGACCACAACGGCAACCTATTTGTTCATTGCAACGAAATATTTGGACGGCAATGTATTCGCAATTATATTCCATTTGGCTTATTTCACTCTTAGGACTACTACATCGGGGACTTGTGTGCAAGGTAAGACTCATTTATTCGTTTGGTATTCCATTGGCTAATGCTTTTGTCATGGCAGGCTTTCTTTGTTCAGTTGTTTAGTTGTTCTGAACCAAAATTGCTACACTTTCCTTGACAGTAACGAAGAATTGATCTAAGTAGTCGTCGTCATCGATGAAGACTCGCGCAGACCAACAACCGAGTTTTGCAATCGTGCTCTTGAAGCACGCCGCAGCCAACATGAGGCCACCGCCAGAGATTTCTCCGGCGGTAAGCAGAAGCCAAAGATACGCCAACTCTGCAAGAACGTGCAGAAGGCCGTACGAGGTACCGCCTCACGTCTGCTAGCGTTCATTAGAATCGGGGGGACATCACTAGCCGTCACCGTGCACCAGCGTCGTGCCCGAACACTTCATGACGCAGATCCAGATTACTGCACAAGAGGTCAGAAAGTGCAGTTGTGTACGCATTCCGTGCCAACTATGAACATTTTACTACACTACTACGGTTCAGTGGCACTCATTCTTCTCGCTTGTGCACTCATACGCAGATTGGACAGGCGCAGGGTCGACACGCTACTTAGACTGATCGGATGGGAAGGGTCAGCCAGGAACAGCATGCCGGCACAGAAGGCTCACCTCCTGTTGCAAATGTGCATGAACACAGATGCTACATGAGTGACATGGAGAGTTGTCTCCTTGTGATATGTTGAGTTCTGGGGGGGACAGCGATGATGAGGCTGCAGGGGCGACAGGTCCGGGATCTAGCAGGTGGGATCAGACTAGTGTTTTGGCAGCTCCGGTCCACTTTCGGCTAAAGCCAAAGCCACAGCCAGCGGCAATCCCCGCTGGACTGGGCGGCGTGTGACCAAGCTGGAGTTTTGGCCGACTCTGATTGGGCCAGCTAAGCCCGGCTGACACTCACAAGCTGGCTATGGGTCGTGCGGGTGAGTCATTTTCCTCTCCTCTCCTCTCACCTCTGAGACTGTTGCTTTCTCTCTCTTGGTCTCTTGGTACAACCTCGATATGCCTGTTTTTCAATACCATCAGAGATCAGATTCAGACAGCCATCCTGAGCGTCATCGTGTTCTGCTTGTTCGCCATGTCATCATCGAGGACCTCCTACACCTCCATCCTGTATGTCCACCCAGTCATCTGTCTGACTCAAGACGCTGACCGAACACGTCATGGCTACTGGGCTCGATCGTAGACGGGATGGTCTGCTTCGCTCATCGTGTCACATTTGTGCTTCTCAAAACCATTGAAGGGTAAGAGTTTCTCCGCCACTGGCACTACGTTCCTGGTCTCATCGATAATACAGTCACTTGCGCAACAGCTTGAGCCTCCTCTGACTGTCGGTCAACTTCTTCAGAAGACCATTTGCAACTTTTGTGAGAACACTTCCAACGCCACTTCCTGATGTGCGAGATTTGCACTGCTGACTGCCACGTCTCATCCACAGACATCCTTGGGCTGCGCTGTGACCCGCGCTGCATGGGTTCAGAACATGATGATAGTCGACGCACTTCGGCACATGTGCGATTCATATGTTTTTACTGCCGTCCAAGCGACTTCATTCTTTACTTGAATTTGACTCGATTCTTCCCACAAATGTAGTATAACTTGTATAGAAACACTTCTATCTATCGAATCAAAGCATCCAGGTCTTCCCTCGTGTGCCTTCTAATTCCTCTAGAACTTCCCCCCATCACGACGTGTGGTACGCGCCCCAAGTGAAAATTGCACCCCATCCGTGATTCACGGATTCGCATGTCATGTGCATGCGGAGTTAAAACTTACAACGCCAGCAAGGCCACCAGCGAGGTCAGAGACGTAAAATCATCAATCTCAGTACCTCGTTGTGATGCGCTCGCCACAAACGTCACGAACGTCCTTCAGATTTAAGGCCCAACTCCTCCCCTTTTTTCTCCCCATCTCCTCTCTTCTCATGGCTCCACGCTCATCCAACAAGCCAAACCCGACCACTGAGCTATCAATAGCTGTACCTGAGGCCGCCGCAGGTAATCTGAAGTGTCCGCGTTCTACACGAAAGCAACAGGTGAGTTACTCACCTCAAGACTTACCCTTGGACTGACCAATCAAAATAGGCCGCTAATGCCCAGCTCGAGTCGATCACCAGTGGCGAGGAATTTAGTTTGCACAATGTACAAGACGAGGACGACCCGCCCGTCAGTGATCCTTCAGGCCGACCACCAGCGCTAGCTCCCACCAAACCAGTTACCTCTAAGGCAGCCGCCGTTGATCTTGCCCATTTCTTCACCGAAGTCAACTTCCCCAATGCAACTAAGGACAACGAAAAGGTTCAGAAAGTCTGCAAGATATGCATGTGAGTACCACCTTTTTAATCGCAACTCTACCCCCTAACAAACCAACAGGGAATCTTATGGCACCGAAAAGAACAAGGTCCCCAGGAATGTATCGAACTATTTTTATTCGAAAACCACTGGGAACACCAACCTCCACCACCATCTCACGATGCATCACACTAAAGCATACGACAGCGCGATCTTGGAGCATGGTTGGCACTACAAGCTATCGACCCAATTGGAAGACCCATCTGCACACAAGAACGCCCGTAAGCTACGCAACCCGAACCTTCCATCGTTCTCTCCGGGGTCATTCTTAGACCACCTTGTTAACTTCATTGTCGCCGATGATCAGGTAGGTTTCACTCATATTGTATTCTTCCGCTCTCACCGATGTGTTTAGTCGGTCCATGTCGTTGAATGTCCCGAGTTTCGACAACTATGCATGGTCCTCCACGAGACTCTCGTGGAAGCTGACATTCCTCGCTGCGATAAGATGAGGGAAGCAGTGATCACTCACTGGCGGACATCTTTTGAGGGCCTGAAACTTGAACTTGCCGTAGCCTGAGTATCTCTTGTACTAATCAATATTGACTGACTTCAGCGAATAGAATGCTTGTGGTCGAATTAGTTTTACTGCCGATACTTGGTCAAACGCAAACCTGGCCGCGTACTTAGCTCTGACCGCTCACTGGATTTCGCTCGACGAGTCGAGTGGACGCCTCACACTCAGAGCTGCACTCATTGGCTTTCATTGCCTCAAGAAGAAGCACATGGGCTGCAACATTGCAAGAACCATTTTACACCTCCTTGATCGGGCCGACATTACACTTAAGGTGTGGTTTTTTTTTTACGATGGCCCAGATGTCTAACTCCTCGTTAGATCGGCCACTTCACACTTGACA